>MU187267.1:0-22576 GCA_016904865.1 Pissodes strobi | reverse complement strand
ATCAGAATTCATTTTTGTATGATCTGATTTCCGAAATATTGGGGGGGCTGAGCGTCAAGTTAGCCCCCCCATCTTTTTTTTCCTTTTAACTTTGATATCGAAACGGCACAGTTCAAAATATCATCGGCACAGTAAAGCACACTTTGAGCACAGTAAGTGGTTACAAATTTTTCAGGCAATTGGAATGTGGGGGTGGGGGCAACTAGCAGAAAATGGTCAAAAATTTAAATTTTGAGAAAATCCCAATTCAGCACACTACCGATTAAATCAAAATTCATTTTTGTATGATCTGATTTCCGAAATATGGGGGGGGGGCTGAGCGTCAAGTTAGACCCTCATCTTATTTTTCCCTATAACTTTGGCATCGAAACAGCACAGTTCAAAATATCATCGGCACAGTAAACCACACTTTGAGCACAGTAAGTGATTACAGGAAATTCGAATGTGGGGGCCAACTTGACGCATCTACCAACACGGTCATTCTGACATTAGTTACGCTCTCGAGCACTCAAATTAGTACTGACCAACTGGAATATAAAAATGAAAAAGAAACAAATAAGTTTTCTTTACTTATTGGAGCTCGTTCATCCTGACAAGTATTGCACGTCCAGATATCTTTCTATAAGTTTATCTCATTTAGAGAAGAGAAAAGAAGAAATATTCCACTAATTAACATGAACATGCATACACCTCATCTGGCTCAAAACTAAATTCCTACCAGTACAGGAAAGCATAGGCATAAGTCTAATCTGACTCAGAATTACCAGTACCAGTATTGTCCTGTTGAAAAATAAAATTATTACTTGGAAAAACTCTTGAGGCAGATAGTAGAAACGTTCTTCTACCATCTGCCTCAAGACTCTTTCCAAATAATAATTTAATTTTTCAACAAGACAATAATTGTCCAGGATATATAGCCTTGGAGTTCAAAGAGCCCTGACTTGAACCCTGTAGAACACGTTTGGGGTTAATAGGGAGCAATACCAGTAGCCAACAAAATATACAAATTTCCTTCAATTTGACAAATAATATCGTACGATTTTTCGGTTCGCTAATTGTTATCGAAAAAAATTTCATCAGCTTATTGTTATTTAAATTTTTAGGCATGTTCTACAGAGACATTTCGGCTATCTCCGACAGTAAATGCTCTCGCACGAGTAATCGACAGTGACCTGGAACTGTCAGGGTATCATGTAAATGCTGGTAGCGTCATAATATGTCATACCGCCATGGCGTGCCTAAATGAGAATAACTTTAATGAAGCCAAAAAATTTAAACCGCAAAGGTAAGGGTCTTAATTTATTTTTGTGACATGAATATAGGGTAAGGGTGGGGAATACCGGCCAATAGATTTTTCTCTTGTAAATACACCTTTAGCTTTTGAAACACGTCATGCCATTAAAGCATTTCTACACTCTACACGTCTGCTCGAAATCTTGTGACCGCAAACTGCGCGTTAGTGTGTCGTTAGTTGATGTACAGGGTTACCCAACGAGGACTAGACAAGGCAATTTTTTGACTTTCCCTGTACTTTTATAAAAAAAACTGATATAGCCCTTAAGTAATTTTCTCCCGCGAATTTGGATATGTTCAGCAAAAAACAATTGAACATCAAATAAAAGCGCTAGGGGTCACTTTGATATTTTTTTAAATGGAACACCCTGTATATTACTACATTTTTGGACTCTCTAGAAAAATCTGAACACATGTTGTGTATAATATCCTATACCTATCTTTAGCTGTTTACCAAATATTGACAGTTGAAAGTCGGATATTTTGACACTTTGACAGGCTCTAAAATCTAAACCGCACAAGATCAAAGAAAACGGTTCGCACATTCCTATCTTAAGTTTTCATAAACTATCGAATGACAGTATCTTCGAATTTAACCTGCGGATAAAATTAACCGGAACTTTTAAACCTCCGGTTAAATTCAAAGCTACTAGCATTCGATAGCTTATGAAAACCCAAGATAGGAATGTGCAAACCGTTTTCTTTGATCTCGTGCGGTTTAGGTTTTAGAGCCTGTCAAAGTGTCAAAATGCCCGACTTTCAACTGTCAATATTTGGTAAACAGCTAAAGATAGGTATAGGATATTATACACAAAATATTTTTAGATTTTTCTAGAGAGTCCAAAAATTTAGTAATATACAGGGTGTTACATTTAAAAAAATATCAAAGTGACCCCCTAGCACTTTTATTTGATGTTCAATTGTTTTTTGCTGAACATATCCGAATTCGCGGGAGAAAATTACATAAGATGGCTATTTCAGTTTTTTTTTATAAAAGTACAGGGAAAGTCAAAAAATCGCCTTGTCTAGTCCTCGTTGGATAACCCTGTACAGGAAGACATTTGACACTATAAATGCGTTGTATTATGCAAATTTAGTGCACTATTCGACAGTAAAATAGATTTCGGCAATAATTGCCCATTTTAGTGGATACAGGTATGAAACATTTTATAGCTTAATTTTAGGATAATGCCCTCCAGTCTTTGCAAAAAATTACGGCCAGCCATCATTCACCCTACTTATTTTACTTATATAAAGAATCATTACAGATGACAAGTAATACGTCCACTAGAAAGACAGTGAAAGCCGCGCGGATCATCAATGATTGTAGAACTACGAGGAATGTTTCAAGAACATGTGGTATTCCTAGGAGCACTCTGCAAGATAGAATAAAACGTGGTAATGACGCTTCGGAGCCTTCAATGGATGTCATTCGGTACTAAACAAGATGAAAAACTTACGCTTTCTAGGAAATCCCTTGCACGTAGGCCGCCTGTCTGGACCAGTTGTGCACCCGCTCACATGCCAATTCAGTCAGGCAGCTCGTTTTCTCTAGCAAAGGCACACAGCTTTCTCGGCTGGATCGTTCTTATATCCTCCGGCATCAGCACGCACAGGCCCGGACTGGGCCATCGGGCGACCGGGCGATCGCCCGGTGGGCCGGTCCCAAAAATGGGCCGGTCGCATTGCCAAAAAAAGCCTAATAAAAGAAACATTAAAAAGTTTTAAACTCAAAGCAACCACTATCCAGATGCTGGACTCTATGCTGTGTTTGCCGCAGTAGTGTTACATGTCCCGCAAAGCTCCATTTCATCTGGGTTACCCTTTCTATTACATCCTTGACCTGTGTATGTTGTCTTATGTATTCGCTTGTCTTCCTATCTCTTAAAGAAATACTCATCATTGTCCTTTCCATGCCTCTTCGTGTTATTTTTAGTTTTTGTATTGTCTGTTTTGTAAGGGTCCACGTCTGGATATGTTTGACATTTTCTAATGAGTCACAGCCATCATTATTTGCTAGTGGTGTAAATTATTCTATAAAGCACGTATACACGAAATTAGATGAGCACGAGTTAAGCACGAGCCATCACCTGAGCACCGAATCCTACTTACTTTATAGAAAGAAAAAGGATATACATAGTCTATTTTCAACTGCGGCTTCCCAAAGAAGACAAAAAATTGAAGAAAATAGGCCAATGTTAGATAGAATTATTGGGACAATAAAATTAATAGGTAAAAGGGGTTTAAGTTAAGGGGAGATACTAAAAATGAGTCAGCATTTACTTTTTTAAAATAAAATATTGATCATGGTAATTTTTTTTAATATTCAGAAATATGCCAAAAAGAGTCAACAACTTCGTAATAATTACACTCAGGCTCAGAATTAAAAAAATATAGGTAGGGGCAATTTTGTGACATTTTTATCAAAAAATACTTTAAACTCTATAAAATGCTGAACAAGTCAAAAGTGCTAAAATCTACTCACTACAAATTAACACAAGACATAAATGTTGTAGATCAGTGTTCTATTATTGTTAGATACATGTAGCTGAAAATAAAGTTAACGAGCGATTAATTGAGCTGATTAACTGCACTTCTAGTAAGGGTAAAGATCTCTATGAAATTGTTGCGAATTCTTTAAAAGAACTGGGTTTAGAATTCTACGGATGGGGCTGCTAATATGCAAGGCCAATATAATGGCTTTACGGCATGTCCCTCTAAAGACTCACCAGGTCAAATCCACGTTTGGTGCTCTGCACATGTTAAACTTAGTTTTGTCCGGTATTACTAAACTTATGGTTCCTGCAATTTCATTGTTTGGATTAATAAATAAATCGGCCGTTTTTATTCGACAATCGCACTGAATGAATGTCTGGAAGAAAAAATCCGTTTCTAATTTTGTTAACATTATTGGGGAAACAAGATAGTGGACCAAGGATAAAGCTTTATGTACAATATTTAACGAAAAGGGCATAATTGTCAATTTATGTCTAACATTTTATGAGATAGCCAACTCCAAGGTCTTTAATGCTGATATTTAAAGCTCAAAGCCTTTTGGATGGTTTTCTGAAATACGAAACAATTCTAATGGCAATAGTATTTAAACACATTTTTATTTCCACTACACCTTTGTCTGAATAGCTTCAAACAGCAGGTATGGATTTTTTACAAGCACTCCGAATCATTAAAAAATATGTCCAGGAATTTTGATAAAGTTTGTGAGGAAACCCCTGCTTTCGTGAATTAATCGAACACAGAATTTTTAAATCTTGAGATTCCCTTAGAAATATCGATGCCAATATCAAGAAAAATAATCAGAAAACTATTTCATGATGAGACATGCAGTGACGAAGCTCCGCAGGAACCAATAACCAAATTTAGAATTGAAGTATTTAATGTAACGATGGACAAGGTAGTTAGATAATGTAATGGGAAGTAGATTTTTCGAGTCATACCGAACTTTTACGGGATTTTACATTTTTCAGCCTTCAAAAATTAAGCCATATTATACACAGGTAGAAAAAATTAACTCGAAATGCAGTTAAAAGATTTTACATCCAAGTGGTCAAACTAATCAGTGTTCTTTCCAGAAGAATTCATACATGAAAATATTGAACTAGAAAAAGAACCGGAATTGAATACCTAAGCCAGATGATTTTCAATCTTATTATAAAACTTGTAAAAGAATGTATTTTATGCTCTTACAAAGTTTTAATCAACTATAATCTTTACCGTGAGGCTTATCCAGATCTTGAAAAAGTGTACAAATACATACTAACTTTGTCGATGTCATAAGTAGCGTGTGAGCGATCATTTTCTAAATTAAAGTTTATTCCAAATAGATTACGAAGTTGCTTGTCTCAAGATCACCTTGAAGTATTTATATTGATGGCTTGTGAAAAGGATCTTTTAGTAAGTTTAAATAATGAAGATATTATTAAATATCTTACCAGTGAATGCAAGGGTCTTAGGGATATGATATTTATATAATGAAATTTTTTATCTGCTCTTTAACAGTTTAGACTTTTGATTTTTGTTTTTTAGTTTTAAGAAAATAGTTTTTGTTACATTTGACTTTATAACACCAAGTTAGTAATATATCGTTAAATATATTATTCTTATGAAAAGCTAAGCATTAGCAGTGGAGTTTGGGTTAGTTTGGATTATTAAGCAATACGGGTATCTAAATGAAAATAATTCACAAATTCATACAATTTTAAAACGCTTATTCCTATTTAAAAATAAACATGAGAGCCCGAGGACAGGGCCGGTAATCTCATTTGGCGCCCAGGCCGATTTTCAAGCCCAGTCCGGCCCTGAGCACGCAGCTCCCAAAGTGCACCTCTCATATCCTAGCCAACGCCGGACATTCGACGTGAACATGAGTGGAGGATTCATCGTCCTCCAGGTACCACCTACATTTCGGATTTTCCACGATCCGCAGCAGGTGTAGATGTCTATTCAAGCGACAGTATCGTGTAAAGAGCTCCGTCACAACCTTTATGTCTCTCAGAGCCAGCAAGGCCCTCACTGTACAAGATGCTGGTTCACCCAATAGTAGTCTAGCCTGCCTCAGTCCTGGAGTAATCCGCCATTCATTGCGCTCTTTAGGATGGCCGTACTGTAGGACACACCTATTGGATCCTATTGGGCACATTGCCAGCCTCCCCATGCCCCTGAACTTTAAAGTGTCCCAGAACCCCAGGGTCCTCAAGACATCTCTGACACGAGACCAGAGTTGATGCTATCAGATTCAAGAGCCGACAGAGCAGCACTGCCTCATACCCCAAGGGCGAAAGCAAGTCTCGACCCCGTGGTGTCCTCACGCATCCGTATCTGGTATGTGAAATCAGAATGGTCTACTTAATCTGAAAGTGGACGGTATACTGTATGCCTTCATTAAGAGTTCCGGACATTCTTCAGCCGTCATCCTTCAGTGACTGAGACTTTTCAGTTTATATGCAGACTTTAAGGCCTTATATTCCAGGAAGAGCTAAAGGGACAAAGCACCAGTCAGCCTCTCAGGAAACCTGTTGGGTGCCGTCCTCAGAGTACCTGTAATTCCCTCGCAAGCCAGTATCTGAACTCTGTCTAACGAACCCTAGATATGGCTGTTTGCGTACCAGGCTACCATACTACTACAGACGGTCTAAATCCAGTGAAGGATTCTCGGCTGTAGGTCTCATATGTTTTCCAAGCCCAAAGAGCATTATGTGCCTTCTTGATGCGGCTGGTAACCTACTCCTTCCAGGTCAACTGAGAGTTTAATATGATCTCGAGATGCTTAGTTGACACTTTGTAGCTCAAGACCGGCCGAACAAGTTAATGACCATAAGTTTCTCCCAACCTACGCTTCTTCGTAAAAAGTTGGCTCTAGCTTACCTGTGTTGACTCTGAGACCCTCTCACTGACCAGCTGAAAGGCGCATGCTTGAGCCCACCGTACGACCGAAGATCCGGTCCAGTCATCAATAATGATGACCAGATCATCAGCATGAAACTAGTATTAATCGTGTCACTGTGTTTAATTCTGATGAGGTGTTACGTTTTTATAGAAACTTGGCCACTGTAATGGGCACATATCAATGTCCACCTAGCTGATGAGACAACTGTCCAGAAGCCGGTTAAAATATATGCAGAAACCAGCTTCATAACCAGTGCTGAAAGAAGAAAAACAACAAGTATCATGGGTGCCATCAGTGCTTGAGGCATTTATGTACCGCCTTTATTTATGTATCATCGAAAAGAGATGAATATGATCAATTAAAGAGAAATGCCCCATCTGGTGCACTACATTGTTCTTCCAACATGCATGAATGAAGACAAAAATCGTAGAGTAACTTCATCACTTTCAAAATTTTGTAATATCAACGAAAGAAGATCCGGTGCTACTGCTGATCGATAATTATCGTCACCATCGTACAATTTCATCATCTGCGACCCTTAGACCTATTTTTTTTTTATGGCAGTGGCACACACACTAAAGGGAGATCATATGGCGCTCGATGAGCGGTGTGTGTGCGAAGATGTTGATTGACACGGTTCTTGAATATTTGTAGGTCGTAATTAGTGGGAAACAGATGTCCTGGAAGTGAGTTCCACAGTGATGCAGTGCGCCAGACAAAGGAGTTCTGGTAAAGCGATGTTCTAGGTGTTTCTAGTTGTACGACGAACTGGTGCGCTCCTGCCGTCTGTCGGGACTGTCTGACAGGAGTTGCCAGGGGCGGGATTATGCGGGCCAAATCCTGGGAACATCTGCCGTGAAAGTATCTGTAAAACAGAGACATATCGGCCACATGTCTGCGATGTTCCAGACTATCCAGATTCCGGGTCAACTCTGGATCGCCGACGAGACGCACAGCCCTCCTCTGAATGGAATCCAGCAGCTTTAGGGTATGCTTTGGTGCGGCACCCCAGATATGTGAGCAATATTCTAAGCACGGTCTTATTTGCGCTTTGTACAGCAAGAGCAACTGCTGCGGTGTATAGAGTTTTTTGTTGCGAAATAGCGCACCAAGCTTCTGGGAGGCTGATTTTGCGATGTTAGCAACATGGTCATGCCATGACATATCGCTGTTGACCGAGACACCCAGCAGCCCGATTGACGAGGATGAAGGAATGGTCGATCCTGCCATAATGATGTCAGGGCCCGCTGTATTGGCCCTCTTAGTAAACGTTGCTGCTTGGGTCTTTGCTGCATTGAACTGGACCAAATTTCGGTCGCCCCAAGTTTGAACTTTCTTCAGGTCTTGATTAATTGCTGTAATCTGCTCCTGTCTGCGGTGATGAGTCTCAGTCGCTGGCAAGGGTTTTTCTGATCTAAAGTGGGAGACAAGGGTACTGTCATCTGCAAAACTGTAAACAGGATTATTCGTTTCGATCAGCAGGTCATTAATATAGATGAGGAACAGAGTTGGTGAAAGTATTGCGCCCTGAGGCACGCCCGCGTTGATGGTGAATGTGTCCGAGATGTGTCCATCGACTGCAACGTGTAGGGATCGGTTCTTAAGGAAACTGGCCAGCCAGCTGCAGAGAGAGGCGGGCAGTCCCAAGGACGGCAATTTGTTGAGCAGTCCGTCATGCCAAACTCTGTCGAATGCCATTGAAATATCCAACGCAATCGCTCGAGACTCTCCGTAGTTTTTAATTGCCCTACTCCATATATGAGTGACATAGGCCAATATATCTCCTGTCGATCTCTCTTTGCGAAAGCCGTATTGATTATCGCTGATTATTCTGTTGCTCTCGAGGTACTTGAGTAGTTGCTGGTTGACTACACGTTCCATGACTTTGGAGATTATTGGAAGCAAGGCAATTGGGCGATAGTTTGAGGGCGTGGTTTTCTTGCCTTTTTTTGGAACAGGTTGCACTCGAGCGACTTTCCAAGAGGATGGGTAAATCCCTTTTCTGTAAGAAAAAGAAAAAAGCCTGGAAAAAACGGGTGTTAGTTCGTTGGCGCAGTTCTTTAGCACGATGGCAGGTATTCCGTCCGGTCCCGATGCCTTTTGCGTATCTAGTTCTTTAAGGATTTTGCGAATATCACGGTGAGAAAACTTGACTTCTGCCATGGTAGTGTTGATGTTCGGTATAGTGGGGAGAGTCCTGCCTTGGGGCACGTCTAAGGTAGAGTGCGATGAAAACATTTTGGCGAGCATGTTTGCTTTTTCCTTGGCTGTAGCCGCCGTGATGCCACGTTCGTCCGTCAAAGGTGGGAGAGACGTTTTTGTAAAGTTGTTACTTACTGCCTTTGCTACCGACCAGAAATTCCTGGAACCACTGGGGCATTGCAAAAGTTTTTTCCTGATCCTTTGATTGTGTTTGTCCTTAGTTTCGTCGATCACACGCTTGCACTCGTTTCTCGCTTCGATAAAATAATTGCGATTTTCAGCGGTCTGATTTTGCTGCCAGTACTTATAGGCTTGCTGTTTCCTTCCTACAGCTCTTTCGCATCTTTTGTCGAACCAGGGCTTTCCTTTTGATGGTAACTTGATGGAATTTGGGATGTATGCTTCCATTCCTGAGGAGATTACTTGCATGATCTCTTCGCAGCAGTCTGACGGGTCGTCAGTGGCAAAACAGACGTCGAGCCAAGGAAAATCTAGGTAGAACTGCCTTAGATCGTCCCAGTTTGCAGAATTGTAATGCCAGATTTTGCGAGGCAATGGTGGATCCTTCTGTGTGGGTGGCAATTCACAAACCGTTGTAATAAGTTTGTGGTCGGAGGTACCTAATGGCGGACCAACTGTAACCTTGTACTGGTAAGTATTGGTGGTCAGAAAAAGATCCAGGAGGGCTGCGAATTGAGATTCGAGTTGGTTCGTCTACAAGTTGAGTAAGCCCGCAGCTGATGGCAAATGCTTCAGCTTCTCTATCTTCGTTGTCGGTCTTGTTGTGATGTTTGAGCCAGTTGGTGTTGTGGGCATTGAAGTCTCCCAGAACGATTATTTCTGAACTGGGGTGATCGACCTGTATTGAGTCAAAAGTGGTAGCTAGTGTTGAGAAAAAGCTTTGGTAGGCTCTATCGCTCGGAGGGCGATAGAGACAACATATAAACTTGGTTAATCCCTTGGCGGTGAACTTGAGCCACATGACGTCAAAGTTGTTCGGTTCGAGTGTTTCCTCGCGGTGACATGAAAGGTCGCTTCGGACAAAAAGGCATATTCCGAACTTATATCTAAATCGGGTATGTAAGTCGTAACCAGGATAGAGGTAGTTCACTATTGTTGTTGTAGAACATACTTGTGTTTCTGTAAGGGCTAATATGTGTGGTCTATTTGCTTGTAGATGCTGATGTACCGAATTTATGTTTGTATTTAGGCCTCTTATGTTGCAGAAATCTATTCTAAATTGGTTCGGTATCTTTGCTGTCTGTGAAATGCGGAATGAAGGGCTCCCAGGGCCACCCAGCGCCCGGAGATCCGAATGGCCGGGGAGTTTACTTCCGGAATATTTTGATCCTGGAAGCACCACCATGTCCATATATTCCTACTGTGGAACCCGGGACCACCAGCGCGGAAGCGGAACGTGATTTGGGAAAACCACTTAGCGCTTCCCAATTCTGGTGGGGTGGTCTTTCACCGGACGATGCGAGTAGGCTTATGCATCTACCACCTAGGGCCGCTTCCACTCGAAGCATCGGCCTCAGACTCATTCCTTTGGCGGTCCCTAGTCTGACAGGGGTAAAAATGGGGTTTGTTGGATCACTCCCCAGTGATCAGCTCCAGACTTTGTACTTTGGTGTTCTCCAGCCTGGAGGAGGACGATGGGATTTGATGGGCCACATCTCGTGGCAACTTGGAATGGTGGGGGCGTCACTCCCCGTTTTACTTCACATTAAAAACTGCTTCTTATAATATTGAGTGTTCTAGTTATTTAAGTCATGTAGGCGATAAGATAACGACACAGGAAATAACCGAAATATTTAATGAAGCATATGGTCGAGTGGCTACATCTGACAAAACAATTAAGAGCTTCCAACCAACAGGAATATATCCCGTGAATGTCGACCTTTCTTCAGAAGAATATTTTACTCCTGCTATCGCATTTATTCCTACACAAGCAGCTGGAATTAATGAAACTCTTTCTCAATCCAATACCAACACTGGCGACAAAAACATGAAGCATGATTTAAATGAAGCAAATGCAGAAGAACAAGAAATTGAAGATAGATAATATTCAAGAACTAGCCGCAGTTTTATTTTCGGTTTTGATACCATCACCAGGGCCATCAAAACGGATACCATTTTGTAATAATTATAAAATGCTGATACTAAATACGATAGAAATAGAAATCTAGAGGGAACAGATCGGGAAATATTACCGTCCACACCTATTTAAGATGAGAAAGAGGACCCGAAGCAAGTTCAACTGGGAAATAAAAAGTTGATAGGATATGGCTACAAGAAAGACATAAAACGCAAACTTGTCGAGGAATATATAGGGAATTGTGGCTGCAATGTTGCAGTTGTGGTGAATGGGGTCATGATAATGAACGCGAATATTTTATATGCGATTTGTATGCATTTTTAAGGTATATATTTTGGATCTTTGAAGTACATGTTTCTTTCAGTAGGCTAGAACCTTTGATTTACTCGATCCTTCACCTTTGGCAATTTGGTTCAAGAATTAGAAATCATATCCACCAAATTGCCTATGGAGCTGACATTCCCTACGTTTACCCAATATTTCAAGATCTTTACTTATTCCAGTTATCAATAAATTAATGATGAATTAATATATTAGAATTGATCTACACAATTTTCTGCAGGTGGTTAAACGAAGAGAAAATCGAAACAGCAGCGAACGCTGCCTTTTTGGTAACTCCATTTGGTTACGGCAAAAGGATTTGTCCTGGGAAGAGATTCATAGAGCAAGTGCTTCCTGTAATTTTGGAGAAAATGGTCCAGACTTTTTTGATAAGTGTGAACAAGCCTATGGAACTTGACTTTGAATTTTTACTATCTCCTAAAGGACATATATGCATGAACTTCACAGACAGGGTATGAGCGGCTATTTTATAATTTCGGGAATAATTGAGAACTTATAACCTTAACTATCCCGTATCACTTTTTTATAAACTATCAATTATTGAAGTCAACTTCGGGTCTACCCAAATAGTCGCATCCTGACAAATTGGTAGATTATAAGATGGTGCAATGTGTTGTAAAATTTTATTGTCTCGACTATACATATAGTTTATTAAGGCTACATGGTTTAGAGACTGAGTAATTCAACAAGGTATATAATTATTACAATCACATTTAATTTATCAATAATGCTCTTTTAAAAAGTTAAAATATATTATTTATAATATAATTTCAAACTTTTAAAATTATGTTTATAATTATATATTGAAAATATGCGATGATTATCTGTGCATATTATTTGGATTCCAATTGAAATATCTTCTTGATTTACTCGGTATGAGATGACTGTTAGAATTTTTAAGAATTTTAAGACTGAAAAATTGTTTTAGGTAAATAAATTAGATTATTATATTGTAGCTGAAATTAAATCATATTTTATCTTAATGATTGGTTTATCTTCTTTCATATCATTGATTTTAGCAACATTATTATTATGGTAATTGAAAATCATTATCATACAAGAAAAACTATTAATTTTCTGTTATTCCAATGGTTTTCATTTGGGAACGTCGGTGCATGACGCGATCTCTAAACGCGGGCAAGAGATCCTTTGCATGTAGACCACCAGTCTGGACCCACTGTGCTCCCAGTCACATATCAGTTCAGCCCGGTAGAACAACCTTCCTAGCGAAGACACACAGCTTCTTCGGCTAGATCTTTTTTAAATTCTCTAGGTCCAGTACGCAGCTTTCGAAGTGCACCTCTCTCATCCTAACCAAACGCTGGATAGTTGTTAAGAACATAAGTGAATAAATCCTCCTCCTCCACTACCCACATTTCGGATCTTCTGATCTTCTATGATATGCAGCAGGTGCCTGTTCAGGCAGGTTCCCGGCCTCAGCACCTATTGATCTGGCTACATACAGCGTTCCTCAGGTTGTGAAGTTGCCAATATGGCTTTTGCATTAGATCCCTGGAAGGTTCCTCTATTGCTCTGGCTCCTGCGTAGCTGAGGTCCTAGACCGTTCCTCAAGTTGTGTAGTAGCCAATGTAGGGTTTGCGCTGTAGTGATGCCTACGAGACAAGACGAGACGAGATTTTGAAAAATCTCATCTTGTCTCGCAAGAAAAGTGGAAAGTCTTGTCTCGTCTCGGAATAAGTCTCGTTTCGCCTCATGTCTCGCGCGAGAGTCTCGCAAAGATCTCGCAGAAGTCTCGCAAAATGTTCATGTTTCCTGTGTAAAACACAAATAAAATCAGTTCAAATTTTTATTTTAATGAACAAAAACATAATAATCTAACAAGACAGCAAAAATAGGAAAAAAAACGAAAATCGATCATAGATAGACATGAAATACAAATAATAAATAATAAAATTAGTACTAATTTTCAATTCAACGAACAAGAACAAAATACAGAGAAAAAAACGAAAATATATTATGTAGTGTGTGTCACTTTTCATGTATCCTCCCTAATAATCAGATATTAAAAATGCGATTTCTCAAAATTCGTTGGTAATAATTATTGTATGTTGGGAAAATGAATAAATTGTCATCATATACAATTTTATTTATCATTGGCGCATGGTAAGTAAGAGTAAAAATGGGATAGATTTTTCCCCAACTAAATAACTGAGGTGTTTGGGTGGATTCATGGAAAGTATATAATCATGTAACTTGGTCAACTTATTGAACAATATTTTTATTTTTAACCCAGTCATTTAAACATAAAAGGTATCTAGCTGATGTATTATTTAGCCGGTTCCGATGTTTTCTTTCACGCCCGGGAAAACAGCCTTCTGCCATTACAGATGTGGCTTGGATGCTGAGAAAATCCCTCGCCATCGCCCTCAAGACAGGAAACTGAGAATCATGGTCCTTCCACCATTGTAGTATATTTGTTGTCTTGTCACATCGTGGCAAGGAAATATAGTGTTGAAACTCCTCCATCACTCCTTCGCTAGATGATGATGATGACGCCACCTGATACAGAGCATCAAAATCAATTTCAAAATCTGAGTTTAAAGGGTTTTTTGTCATGATCAGGTTCTGAACTTTTCAGTGTCTATCTCTTTTTTGATTTTTTACCTTCAAATTTTGAGGAATAAATTTTGAAAGTATTTTAAAATTTTTCGAGGCTGGTTTTCTTCAATTCTGATTGGTGATAGTCGTAACATATCTTATTGCGATAACCAAAATTATTATGTCGACTTGCAATTGTAAACTTATTATTAATAAGAGCACATAACTCGGAAAGCACCAATAACATTCGCGATAATTAGAATAATTAATTATATATTTGACATTTTTATCTGCGATACTTCGAGACTTTTGCAAGACTCTCGTGCGAGATTTGAGACGAGACTTCTTGAGAGTATCGTCTTGTCTCGCAAGGAAAATTTTAAGTATCGTCTCAAGTCTCGTCTCAAAAGCGAGACGAGACGAGATTCTCGCAAAGGAGAATATCGTGGGCATCACTATTGCGCTGAGTCCCTGGAAGTTTCTTAGCGTCAGTCCCTGTTTAAGGGAGAAATAACTTTCATAAGCTGGGGCGCCCCCGACACAGCTGGAAGGAAAGCAACAGGGTGCACCAGGTGCTCCGAGGTTAGTTGCTAGGACCAGGTTTCTCGCCAGTCCTCCATCTCATCGGCGTGCACAATACCTCAGGATTGACGAAGTTTTATAGTGGTACTTCATCTAAGCGGTTTGGGCCATTAAGTCAGAATAGTTTGACGGTATGCTCTAACCTAGTAACTCTTAAGGAGGGGTCCTTCCCTCTCCACATTTTTCATCCGGGCTTGGGACTGGTAGTGGGAGTTGCGCGCGTGCTAAAATCCAAAGTTTAGAGAAATGAATTAGTTTAATGTCTCCCAAGAAAATCACATGGAAAGTTCTAAAAAAACACGGCCCTCAGTCTCCGGCAATATGAGGGTGCTAAGAATCCCCAGAGTAAAAACTAAACTCAATATTGGGACATGGAATGTCCAAAGCTTATACGAAGCTGGTAAACTGATGAATATAATACGTGAGATGAATAGGCTCAATATATCAATCCTAGGAATTAGCGAAACATGGTGGCCAGGATCAGGACAATGCAATACCGAGGACAAAATAATGTATTACTCAGGCAACGATGACAGAAATCACAGGAAAGGCGTGGAAATTATAGTCAATAAAGAAATCGCTAAACACGTCACCAATTTTATTCCCTACTCAGACCGTACAATGCTAATAAAGATCGCATCAAAACCACGGAACATCAATATAAACAGGTATATGCCCCCACTCTCGATAAGAGCGATGAAGAAGTTGATCGATTTTATGGAGAAATCAAGGAACTGTTAAACCTAACCAAACCACATCAAATAAACATAATACAAGGCGACTTTAATGCCAAAATCGGTAATACTCTTCCAAATGAGATAGTTGGACCATATGGCTTAGCAGATAGAAACGTGAGGCGAGATCGGCTTGTGCAATTTTGCCAGGAGGAAAAATTTAGGATTACAAATAGCTGGTTTGATATGCCGCCCAGAAGACTTTACACGTGAAAATCTCCACAAGATAGGGATGGTAAAATAGTTCGGAACCAGATTGACTTCATCCTCATTAACAAAAGATTTAGTACAACAGTAAAAAGAGTCTGTACATACCCTGGTGCAGATGTACCATCGGATCACGTCCTTCTACTGGGCTCCTATAAATTAAAACTCTGGCTCCTATAAATTAAAACTCTCACGTTCACAGAAAATTAATCTAACGAAACAACTTGATATTGATTGAGAAGCGTAAAAACGAACCATTAAAGACAGAGCTACGATATGAAATACACGATCAACTTAGACGACAACATGAAGCATCCCTGGATACGGAAGTAGACGCATTATGGAACAACATAGGATCAACTATGATTAATACAGCACAGATCAAGTCAGGGTATTGTAAGTCTATCCCCAAAAAAAAAGGGATGACAGAAAGAATTCTACAACTGATGGATGAAAGAAGACGATATAAAAACACAAACCCTGAAGAATATCGCAGAATAAATGTTATAATTAGATCTGAAATTTGAAAAGCTAAAAAACTATGGTTAGAGGAAGAATGCAAGGAAATAGAAAAACTACAGCAAAATCACGATATACATGGAGAACATAAAAAGTTGAAAGAGTAGCTGGAGTATACAAACGCAGTACTCGTCAATATCAGAAATGAAATTGTTCTAGAAGAAGAAGAGATAAAGACTGTATGGGAACAGTACATAAGTGAACTATTTCAAGACGATGAAAGACCATGAGATTAAGCAAGGAAATGAACTTCTTACAGGACCTCCAATAACCAAAGACAAAATTAAAAAAGCAGTACAACAGTCCAAAAATAACAAAACGACTGGGCCGGATGGTCTGCCAGCAGAAATTATTAAACTAATTGATGAGGAAAACCTGTCTTTATTGGTAATTGTTTTTAACAAAATATATAATGAGGGCAGATATCTCCTAGACTGGTTAAAATCCACCTTTATTACCTTGCCTAAAAAAAGAAATGCAAGAAAATGTAATGAACATCGATTAATCAGTTTAATGAACCATGCACTGAAAATATTCCTCAAAGTATTACATAATAGAATTTTTAGAAAATGTGAAGCCAACCTTAAAGATACCCAATTTGGCTTTAGAAGTGGGATGGGGACGAGAGAGGCTCTTTTCGGTATCCGAGTTTTGATACAGAACTGTCGGGATGTGAAGAAAGATGTCTTCCTTTGCTTTGTTGACTATGAAAATGCATTTGACAGAGTTCAACACGAAAAATTAATAAACATATTGAGAACAACAGGTGTAGATGAAAAAGACATTCGCTGTATTCAAAATCTGTACTGGTATCAAACGGCACACATAACAACAAATAAAATAAAAACCCAAGATATAGAAATAAGCAGAGGAGTTAGGCAGGGGTGCATATTATCACCTTTGTTGTTTAATCTATATTCAGAGGCCATTTTCAATGAAGCTTTGGAAGATAAAAAAATGGGAATCAAAGTAAATGGAGTATTCGTCAACAACATCAGATATTCGGACGACTCAGTCATAATAGCCGATAGTAATGAAGATTTGCAACGGATGATTAATCAAATGAATACCATCAGTAATAAATATGGACTCAAAATAAATGGCAACAAGACAAAGTTCATGATAGTTAACACGCAGAAAGTACCTTATCCCAATGCTCAAATCACAATAAATATTGCCACACTAGAACGTGTCTCACGTTACAAGTATTTAGGAAATTAGATGTAGAATAGAAACGGCCCGCAATTATTTCTTCAAATTTAAAAAAATACTAACTGAGACATAAGTTTAATTGAGATACGCTAAGTGTTATGTGTGGTCCGCTCTGCTGTACGGCGTGGAGACAGGAGACATGGACGCTAAAAGCATCATCCATGAATATGATTGGAAGTTTTGAAATGTGGACTTACAGAAGAATGCTGAGAGTACCATGGACCGACCGAGTAACGAATGAGAAAATCTTGAGACGAATGGGGAAAAACAGAGAAATGTTACTTAACATAAAGAGAAGGAAAACCACTTATTTTGGGCACCCAATGAGAAATCCAAAATACCAACTACTACAACTGATAGTTGAGGGCAAGATTGAAGGCAGAAGAGGAGTGGGAAGAAAGCAAATGTACTGGTTAAGAAATCTAAGGGAATGGACAGGTTTGAGAACTATAGGAGACCTGGTACACACAGCAACAGACCGTGAAGCGTACAGAAATGTGATCGCCAACATCCAATAGTGTGGATAGGCAGTTGAAGAAGAAGAAGCATGACGAATTCGTCTCTTGGTTAGTTTACCAAAAATATAATTAGCATAAAACAATTATTCCAACTATGGTATTTATGTCCTTGGTAAAGTTACCAAGAAACTGAAATAACGGAAAATTACCGGTTTTCATGGGTTTCGAATTCAAATGAAACTGGTTCTACTGAAAACAAAGTAATATTTAGTGCAATATCAGTCGTATAATGAACACTTTGCTAAATGGGTTAAATGGTAGTTCTTTTTGGTTTTTAAAGATCAGCTATGGTGCTCACGGCACTTCTCGGTGCAGTCTCAAAACGAAAAAAACGTTAAGAGCCGCTTCTTATCTCTTCGGGGATTTAGACAACATCCTAATCGATCTTAACAGTCATTTTTTCGATTCCCTGGAGATCAGCTATGGCACTTTTTAGCGCGTACATAGCGTCTTGGCGCTCTCAGCTCTTCAAAATCTCGAAAAGTGACCAATGAACTGCCGGAATTGCTTCTTACATCTTCGTAACTTAGACAACTAGCTCACTTTTAATGTGATCTCCACACTTTGGTAGATACCACGCGAGACATGACGAGCGCGAAAGTGAAGCTCAATCGCTCATCTCGTTTCGTAGTACCTTGCTGCATCTCAAGTTGGTGTCTGTTTTTTATTGCGGATCAAAGGGGTTTATCTGAAGCTTTGAGTGACAATTGTACTATATTATACCGTCCATATCCGGTGACTTCGTTTCAAACGTGCAATTTACTTAACTAGCTTGTTTGTTTTATCCCCAGTTCATTTATTTCTTATGGCTTAGTGGACCATTCAATTTGCCTGGACCATTCAATTTGCCTTTCAGTTTTTGGGGACATATCAAGGGCACCGAACATTAACAAAAAACTAGAAGGTCCACTCTCAGTCGGCATTTTTGATGTAGCGCTTACAAAGGCGAGACGCCAGACTTTAGACGAGACGGGGTGAAACGTGGCACGAGGCCTGAGGGGCAATGAGGGAAATGCTGGGGGCGGGGCTTAGGCTAGTCTATTGTTAATGTTCGGTGTCAAGGGGTCTATTTGAGTGCCGCAGATACGGAGGGAGTTCAGGGGGGTCTGGCCCTCCAGAGACGTTTATGTACTATTATTTTATTAAAGTAATACAACTATTTTAAAGCTTTATTAAGTTTAATTAAAAAAAAGCTGAACTGACCTTACTCATTACTCGTTTCTAGGGTATTTCCCAAATAAATAATTTTTCAAATCGCACCTTCAATTCAAAATCTAGTTTTAAAACGGTTTTCTACTTGAAAATAACTTTATACAGACGCAAATTCAGTGCCGCCAAATAATTTGGAATTCCGGATATAGAGTATCAACGGTGCTTCTGTTATACTAAATGTGTATTCAAAATTTCAAACCAACATAGAATTGCGCGAGCGAGATGACCGAGGTACGTAATTCCTCAGCGCGGGAATCGCTGTAGTATTGTGAGTGCCTGCATATACCGCGCACGCACTTCCGTGTTGATTTGAATAGATCTTAAAAATTGGTGACGTCCCGCAAAAATCGAGACATTTATGATGGCTATGAATTGCGCATAGGTTTTGCTTTAATCGATACTAGCAGCATAATCTACAAGACGTATAGGTTGCAACTAAGGTGAGTCATTTATTGAACTGAAACTTCTTTAGGTGCGCTGTATCTGGAGAGTAAGCCGGTGAATGTGTTACAAAATTTTTATAAAACGTGTACTACCTCGAGGCGAACGTTATAAAATTTGTAGGGAGAGAGATATACCGTGACCCGCAATTTTAGTGCGGCTCCTCCATAATTCAAACCAAGCGTGGGATAACTACTTTTGCTTTATCTTCGTCTCTTCCACTTCCTCCGCGCCGATTTCGCCTATCTTTCTCAGATGCGAATCGACCGATGAACGGGTAGTGTCTAATGTATAGTATGTTCTGCCATTCGTGTCAGCGAATTTGCATAACATAGATATAATATTCTGCTTTGCACTTCTGGTCCACAAGCACAAGTGAAAACTTCTTTAGGCGCGTTTGGTACCTTTTTCCTGAGTACCGAATCAAATTTGGACGGCCCGGGTTCAAACCCCCTTGCTGTTTTTTTTTTATTTTTTTTAAGAATATGTTTCTAAACAGTTTTTACTTGATTTTGGGTATGTCTTGGGTTAGTTTGAGTGAGCACCTGGTTAGTTTCCTGTCCTTGAGCCCCCGTAGCGAGCGAAGCGAGCGGAGCGCCATGCGGATCGACCAATAGGAGAGGTAAATTTTTACATTTGTGTATAGGATTTTAATATGCATTGCATTCGATGTCTCCGTGATGCAATCAATTTGCAGCAAGAGCCCTCGTGGTCGAGAGGTTTAGATGGTTAGGTCTCAATTCGGCGACTATCGGTGGCGGCCCGGGTTCAAACCCCGTTGCTTTTTTATTTTTTTTACAGTCGTTTCCAAACAGTTTTTTTCTTGATTTTGGGTATGTCTTGGGTTAGTTTTGGTTAGCAAACAGTTTTTTCTTGATTTTGGGTATGTCATGGGTTACGTTTGGGTTAGCCCCTGGTTACTTTCCTTTTCTTGAGCCCCCGTAGCGAGCGGTAGCGAGCGGAGGGTCATGCGAAAAGTGAAATATTACTTATTGTAATACGTGCCCGTACTTTGGATGCACTTTTTACGGAATATTTTGTTTTATCTAACTAAAACCAGGATATATTTAACAACTTTGTAGGTATGTAACATTCGACTTTGATGGCAGCCAAAAACCAAGACTGTCGCGAGACCCTCGTTTTTGTTTACCTTTTTTTAAGGTTATATTTGTTTTTTATTTTTACTTTTTTTCCTAATTTTGGGTTAGCCTTGGGTTAGTTTTGGTTAGCTCTTGTTGATTGCGCCCCCGTAGCGAGCGAAGCGAGCGGAAGGCCATGCAAAGCCATAATATTAACTATTATTCTTGTTTCGCCATTGCGCATGCACGGTTTCACATCGAAAATTTAGTAGATGCCCTAGACTCTTGTGGACCATGCAGTGTTCTCCGCTCGCTCCGGGAGCAAAATGAATAAAAAATAATCACAAGGCATGCCCAATATACAAAAAAAAATAGAAACGCTTGCATTCAAGAAATAAAGCTAACAGCAAAGTATTCGATAAATGTAGTATTTGTACTTAATTCACATGAAATTGAAACTTTGTGGTTAGAGTGTCATTCTGAAACAGTATATGCTTTAAGAGTACTTATGTGGTATATGGTATGGTAGTATGGTACGGCACTGGTACTACGAGAGGCTAAAATACAAGTTACGTTCCATGATTTAATTGGTCGTGTCTACGATTGGTCAGATGAACGTGGGGCGGTATTTTTAAATAGGGAAGATTTTTTTGTATTCAAAATAACGTACCTATTTATTTTGTTATTTTTATAAAGAGCAGGAAAAGGGCTGAGGTTTAAAAAACATATATATTGTGTATTAGGTAAATACACAATTTTATTTATTTCATATTAACATATTATTCTTGCGATCCGTCAGCCGGGGTATTATTATGGCATTGCATGGCCCTCCGCTCGCTTCTCGCTACGGGGGCTCAATCAACAAGAACCAACCAAGTGCTAACCAAAACTAACCCAAAATTAAGAAAACAAAGGTGAATTAATAAAAAAACAATAAACAAAACATCTGTCGCGACCGACGAGAATCGAACCCGCAGCGCCGGAATGACAGGCAAGTACTCTGCCTACTACGCCACCGAGAAATTTTGCTAGAACGTAGAGACATGGATTAACGCCAAACAACATAACCTCAATTTTTAAACAAGGAACTCCGACCAATTTAATCATGGAACATAACTAGTATTTTAGCCGCTCGTCTGTACTATTTAACCTTAAACAACGCTAGTCATAAAATATAAATCAGCTGGGAGGGAGCGCAACGTTGTCAATTCTTGGCAACGTTGGTCAAGCGTATAGAATTACCCATGTATTTACGTTTCAGAAAATTGCCTGCAATGGCCCTAGTGGTCCAGTGATACGATTGGGTATTTGAGACACGGCACCCCGGGTTCGATTCCCGTCGGTGACAAGACTTTTTTTAAGGTTATGTTTGTTTCCTTTTTTAATTTGGGTTAGTTTTGTTTGGTTGCGCCCCGGTGCGAGCGAAGCGAGCGGAGGGCCATGCGTGAGGTTAATAATAAAATAAAGATAATACTCTTTTAAATTAATAGTAATGGGAACTGAGAATTGGCAACGTTGCCCTCTTCTGTTTATATTTTGTGACTAGCGTTGTTTAAGGTTAAGTTACTGGTACTACTGTGGTATTGGTACTGCTAATGTCTTCAGTAAGGACTAGAGGTATTTCCATTTTTAAATGATATTTAAGATTTCATATCAATTCATTTATTATTTACATCCTAATATATACAAATCGAGATATAAATAGTTTTGCAGTCCTTCAGATGGGGAGATAAATTTATTTGAAATATCATATAAAACAATAATATATCAAAATGGAACAATATAGTTTGCACTTTCTTAGGTTATTGTTAAGTTATAAATCTTATTTTTTAGTTTTTAAAAAATGACTGTTTAGTTTGACATTTTTATCGGCGGTTTTTTGTTTAAATTTAATTTGTATCACGAAAAACAGGAAAAATAATGAATAACACAAATAATTTAATGACTTTCTTTCTACTACCAAGTTAAATTCAAAAAATAAATTATAAAGAGTAGCTAAACCCCACGCAAAATAAATGATCCCGAATCGGCCCGAACGAGTTTTGTTAGTTACCCTTGTCTATACGGTCTAGCGAAATGCTTCCAAGAGGCCTCGTGGTCTAGTGGTACAATCCTGGGTTTCTGATATGGCGTCCCGCGTTCAATTCCCGTCGGTGGCAAGAATTATTTTTTTT
>MU187266.1:53032-77299 GCA_016904865.1 Pissodes strobi | reverse complement strand
AAACCGAATATTCGCGATTTCATTTTTATTTTTTTATGACTCTATTTGAATAGGTATATCAAAATAAATTTCACATTCTCATTGCTACTTTTTCTATTCTACAAGATGGTGTTATCAGATTTTCCAACCGACGTTTCGTCTTTGAGCTGCCATCATCAACTTTGTTTTTTTAAATACGGCCCTGGATGTTTTATTGCGGACGTTAAGAGCTTCTAATGTCCCAGAATCAATGATGTATCGCACTTATTCGAAAAATTCATTTTATTGGCATTTTTCATAAGAATTCATGTGTTAGAGAGAGACAGAAAACAGATTTTTGGTAAGATCTTACCAGGAAATCATTAAAATAATTTTTTTGGAAGTGCGATACAACAATGAGAATGTGAAATTTGTTATTTGTTTCAAATCTAATCCCACACCACTATTTACTTGGGTAAATTGCTAAAAATATAGCCTAATATAGAGCCTATGGTTTGAGGGTTGACATTTTAATAACTATATTATTTATTAACCATTTCTTATGTTAGTTTTTAAGCTTTTTTAGGCAAAGCGTTAATGCGTAAAAAAGGATTTTGTTTTTAATCCTATTAAAAACCTATTTTCTGTCTCTCTCTAACACATGGGTTCTTGTGGAAAATGCCACTAATATGAATTTTTCGAATAAGTGAGATACATCATTGGTTTTGGGACCTTAGAAGCTCTTAAAATCCGTACCGTATTTAAAAAAAAACAAAGTTGATGATGCTCAAAGACGAAACGTCGGCTTGAAAATCTGATAACACCATCTTGAAGAACAGAAAAAGTGTGAAATTTATTTTGCTATATCTATTCAAATAGAGTCATAAAAAAATAAAAATGAAATCGCGAATATTCCGTTTTTTCCAAAAATCTTCGGAAGTATTCGGAATTTTTAAAATTGTAAGGTGGCATTTTTATCAGCATCAAACTGAGCAACTTTGCCTCCATTTAACCGACCTCGTATCTCTTCTAGTTTCCGGGATCCCAATGATGAGGCTCGAATTTGGGACACCCTGTACATGTAGATATAAGGACACAAATATACATCCAAATAGACAGTCTAAATTATAAGGTTTAAACATTCTTCCACGCTATTGAAGGCGCTAGAGATAAGCAGTGATCTGACATTATTTTTGAATGTTTGAAACGTAGGTAACTTATTGAAAACTTTTATTGCAATGAAGTCTGGTCGACTCTGACTCCTTTTCGATCTGCAAAACGTTGGAACTAAGGCATCTCTACCTCATGCCATACTCATGCATGTCTCCATGAGTTGCGAGAGATTGCTGGTTTTTTTTTACATGCAACAGGCACTCGAGAATGTACTGAGATGGAAAAGTAAGGATTTGTAGTCGCCTGAATGCCTGCCTACAGTCCTCTCTCCAGCCCAGTCTCACAATCAACCGAACTGCCCTTCTTTGCAGAGCAAAAACCCGGCCTACCTGGCTCTAACGACCCCATGCTAGGACCGCATACGACATCACCGAATGGAAAATGGCAAAGTATACACTGCAAGACAAATACACTCCCTCGAAGCCTGCCAACGACCTTATCCACATGGTTGTTCCACTCTAACTTGCAGTTCAGCTGCACACCCAGGAAACGGATCCCATTTAAGTTGTCCTCAGCATTGGTACCCTCTCGAAGTGCAAAGATAATTTTATTTGTTTTGTCTTGATTGAACAGAAGTCCATTGGCACCAAACCAGTCAGTTGCTGTCGACTGCGCCTCCCCCAATCTTTCCTCCACCCCCTCAATCTCCCCTCCTGATACCGAGAGAGTTGTGTCATCAGCAAAGAGAGTGAATCGGACATTGGGTACTGCTGAAGGTAAGTTATTTATAAACATCAGGAACAGTAAAGGACCCAGCACACCAATGTCCATCACTTTCTCCACCGATGATACGCCCCCGGTTCACACCACTTGTACTCGATCTGTAAATTGCAATACATTTTTCGAAAATTTTTCACAGAATAGGCAGAAGAGCTATTGGACGATAGTTAGATGTCATTTATATCCCCTTTTTTATGGACTGGTGTAATGATTGCTTTTTTTAAGACAGAAGGAAATACGTTTTTTTAATGCATTCGTTAATTAATTTTGTTAAGGGTGGGATTAGATTTTTTTTTAATGCTTAATAATTTTAATGTTGAAACCATATGTGTCTGAGCTATGTTTGTTTTTGACATTATTAATTATGTCTCTAATTTGATTGAAACTTACTTCTTTAAAATCAAATGTTTTATGATTAAAAATTGTGTTTTTTAGTATCTCTAGAGGATCATACTCAGTGCGAGGTATTCCACTAACTAAAATATGGGCAATAGTAACAAAAAAAAAACCATTAAAATCGTGAGGTAGTTGGATGATTCAAAGCGCTCCTATGCTTACCTCTCTGGCTATTCTCTATATCCCAAGCACTTCTGGCAGGATTATTTGCTGTATTAATTATTCCGTCGTTAGCTCGTTTTTTAGTTTCCATAGCAGATCTATAATGATTTTTATATTCTTTATATAAGCGTTTTTATCAGTTCTATTGAATCTGGTGCTTACTTCATATACTAAATTAAGGGCCTCATATTTTTTAGATTGTCATCAAACCAATTTATCTTAGTGGTTTATTTTGCCCCAACATTGTATGTTTTCTCAGGAAAGGAACGGTGACAGGCCTGCTCAAGAATACTTATCAGCATGTCAAACTTACCTTCCACACTTGTGTTGTCCTGAATAAAGTCCCAAGAGCACTTCTGCACTATATTAAATAAGTCAACGAGCCCATGCTGTGTAATAGGATGAAACGCATTTGCCCTCGTTACGTTTGTATCCACCTGCACAATGAATTGCAGTATCTGTCCCAAGTGATTCGATAAATTGAAGTTAAGCACCTCCGCTGACAATCCCCGTTCATCAAAGTTAACAAAAACATTGTCCAGACAGGTCACTCCTCGTGTTGATTTATGAACAGCCTGCCTTAGGCCATAAGTTCCAAGAAGATCGCACAGCTGCAGACAATCTTTGCAGTCCGTACCGAATTTAACATTTAAATCGCCCGTCACAACAATGTTCCTGCCAACCCCAACACAATCCAGTGCAGCCTCCACTGCATCCAAGAAAGTATCAAAGTCCCCAGAAGGTGCTCTATAAACTACAAGTATTATGATATTTAGTAAGGTCAAACCAATACTGCGCATCTCCACACAACCCTCAATATTAAGATTCGTAATGCTATCAATACGGTTAAACACAAAATCTTTCCTGACCAGTATGGCGGCACCTCCACCACACATGCTGGTTCTAGTAGAGTATGCAGCCGTTTTGTAACCTTTGCTGTTGAATCCCTGGATCTCCTCCTCTCGAAGCCAGTGTTCAGTCATGCAGAATACACTTGCATCATCCAACAGAACAGCAGTCTCTATCTCTGAAAATTTGTTCCTTGCAGAGCGTACATTATAATGCAGAACCTTTACTGATGTTTCCTGTGTTCCCCTCACCCTGTTCCCCGAACCCCTCACACTTAATTTGAAGGAACTTTTGTACTTATCCTTTCTAGCTCTCATTTTTTCACAGTTGCATCCTTCTGCGAGCTTGAGATTTTTTTAAATATTCGATAATTTTTGCAGGCTCAAATCCAGACAGGAATATCGAAGAGAGTCTAGGAGCTGCCTTAAGAGAAGTGTCTGACTCGTTTGTACCGACAGTTGGCTTTGGGCGATTGCTTTCATTATTTGTTCGCTTTTTCCTGGTTACCAGTTTGAAGCCTTCCAGATCCACTTCGTTTTCTCTTACATCAGTGTTACCATTTTGCGTGTTTACATTTTCGTTTCGTTGACGTCTGATTTGTTGGTTAGGTGACCCGTCTTCTTTTTCAGTTCCAATAATAATTGGCGCTTGCTTCGAGGACTGTCCAATGCTATTATTTTCCCGTTGATCGTGTCTACGGGCTTGTTCGTTTTGGTACTCTGGTGTTACCCTGGGTGGTGCAGAGTTGTTGGACGTCGCGATGCCCTGTAAAGATTCGATTAACGGCACCGGATCCGGAGCGGTTGTTTCTGCCGACACCTCTTTCTGTTCTGTGGCAGGCACCGTCTGCTTTGTTATGATTTTTTCTATGTTAACCATTTTTTGATTGAGGGATTTTTCCATTAGGTCAATTTTTTTTAGTACCTTTTCGAAGGAGTCAGGAGTTCAGCCCTGCAAACTCGGTGATCTTTTCTTTTAGTGTCTGAATTTCTTCATCTTTTTCGTATGCCGCTTGTCTTATTAATTTGTTGACTTCGTCCTCACCGGAGTTTTTTGCACACCCCGGACATGCAATAATGCATTTGCTGCCACTAACGACTTGCAGTCCGGTCATTCGTAGGGCACACGATTGGTGGTAAATCACTGAACAAGTTGCAAACTTCGCTATTATTTTCTCTACATTACTTTTACAGTATTTGCACTTTTTTGACGCGACGTCTGACAAAACCTCATCATTCGACGCCATCTTGGCGCCCTTTGCTGTTCAAACGAGCAGCCATTTCGTGTTTACATATTGCAAATCAACGATAATTGACTATTCTAATTTCTCACATGCATTGCGGCAAATATAAAAACTAATTTCTTTTCTTCTTTTAAAAAACCGGGTTAGTGTATCTCCCACTTTACAGCGTCTGTGGCAATTTAGATTTTTTGACACTGACAGGTAGATTCTGAGCCACTGTGGTGACATCTTGTTGTGTCTTCGCACCTGAATATTCACTAAACATGTATTCCTCTGAGTATTTTCTAAAACATCACGTGGTGTATTTTCTTCGAATTCGGAATCTTCGTTTCCACAAAAATCGTCTTCATTGGCATCATCATAAATGACTCAGATTTAACAGTTTTTTAAGCGCATTTTTTTCTCTATAAAAATCAACCTTTAAAACGCACTATACCGACAACAGAACCGCAAGGTTAACGATTTAGCACTAAATGTAGAATGCAGTATGCAGTACAGAGATAGTTGCGTCTTCCGACAGCGTTCTGTTTTGAACTTTTCTGTTCAGTTCAGTTACGTTGTTGATTAAATTGTGTTTCCAAAAATATGAGAAACTAAATTAAAACACCTTAAATTATTATTAATGTATAGGGTAGTGAATCAAGAAGATTCATCTCTCTTTGTTGTTTGTTTACTTGCTGGTCTTTGCGGTAAAGGGATGACATTTGCTTTATCATTGACTTTAAAACTTTTAGCGAAAGAAAGTTTGGATGTACCTTCTTTAGATAGGCAAACGTTATAGCATTTAGAAGTTGATTTAAATAATTGTCTAGGCTAACAAGAGAGTTGATAATTAAATTCAAAGCGTTATTGCATTAATATTCTCTTGATATTTGGTAATACGTTGCATTTTTACTAGAGCATTAGATCTTATTTGAAAAATAGTATGATTGGTTTTTGTCATTAAATCTTTAGCAATGGATAAATTGATCAATAATTTTCTCCGTAAGAAGGTGATCATTTTTATATGAGTGATTCAACACAGAATTAATATTTTCGCCATCTTCATGATCAAGGGTTCCAAATAACCATTTAGATACCGTACCTCCGATATTAATGAGACCACGTTTTTTCTAATATTAGGGTTAATCACTTGCAATACACTATCTATTTGATTCAATAATGACCATGCTTGTTTAGTTAATTCGTTGGACATGATGCTATCATTTGTATTTGTGGTAACAAAAACAAAGTTTAATTGAGATTTAAGGGTATTTTCAACGAAATTCAATGAAATCAGTGGTGTTAATAAAACTTAGAAGCGTATGTTTGCTTGATATTATTTTCCAGTTACTTAAAAAGAAGAAGTAAGATGGGATTGGTTAGTTCTTGAATAGATTCAGTTATATATTGGTTATAGAGAAGAGAGAAGGAATAATGAGAGAGCTAGTGTAAACTTCATTTTGATACGAAGAGAAAGAAGAATGTTAATACTTTTTGCGTCGCTTTATATTATGCTTGAAATATTTGTATGTTGATGTTTTAATTTTATGTTTTGTTTGTGCTACAGGGTTAACTTTCATATATTTCAATGCTAGCTTATCACGAGTTTTTTGTTTGTGATAAACTTCATCATCGGGGTTTAAAGATATGGGAGTTTTCCTTGATTCATTAGTTTTTTGTAAATCTTGGTCCTTTGTAGCATTAAATTTGGCATTTAGATTTGTATATTTCTCCTTCAGTTTTCTTTTATGATCTGTTACGTATTTTGAGACTATATCCTTTTCTTGAATATCAAAAGGATCTTTTTAATTAAAATGTCCAGTGACTATTTCAAATGGGGTGAAATTTGTTGATGAATGGATTGAATTATTGTAGTGCAAAAGCACATATTTTACCAGATTACTTAATGATTCTTTAGCATCTCGTTGCATTTTGGTCCTTATTTGTTCCAATAACGTAGAATGGAATCTTTCCACATAGCTGTTAAAGTTAGGTATTTCTTGGTGTTGTAAAGTGAATCTTGATTTTATGCAGTTCGCAAAATTCCGAAAATGAATTGCTGAATTCAATTCCGTTGTCACAAACTATGACTTGTGGAAGTCCATAGTGAGATATAAATATCAGTAGTCCATCTAATACATTGCAGCATTAACCCCAGGTACTGGATATGCTTGTGAAAATTTAGAAAAGGTATCAGTTACTGTCAAATATTTTTCTTTAGAGATGGATAAGGTATCCATATGAATTCTTTCAAATGGTTTTGACCCTATAGGTATCTTTTGAAATTCAAAGTTGTTTGGGTTTCGTTCATATTTAGCTTTCTGGCATATAGTAAAATTATTTATGTAGTTGACTACATCCTTGTCTAAGTTTGGCCAATAGTAGCATTCTCTTTATAGAGTCAATCGTTGCTATACCTCTAGGTCCTGTGTTATACACGTGATGATAATTGATCTTATTTTGTTTGTCATTATCTGATATTACATCAGTCAGCCATGTTGAGCATTTCGAGTTGATGTAACAAAAATCCTTTCATGTTCCTTATCGTGAAGGTATAGATGATAGGTTTTGTTATTGATTAAGTTAGCAATAAACTCCTCTAGATCTTCATCTAGATGACGTCTTCGAAGATTAATGAAATACCTTTGGTTACCGAATATTTTTTCTTGAATGCAACGTGGTACAAAGGATTCCGAAATTTTTATAATCATTTGGTTTTTATGGTGGTTTAGTGGTGTCTCGGAATAGGGTAAAGACAATATAGACTTTTTGTTTGCTGAATGTATAGTAGAGGTGAGGTTGGTTTCTTTGTCTCATGAATTGTCTTGCAACTTCGTCTGTATCTCCGGTTTCATTGAAATGAGATTGACTCTTCTGATCGGTGATTGAATTTCTTGACAAAGCATCTGCAACTGTGTTTTCTTTTCCTTTAAACACATCAAACTCATTTATAAGGTATGCTTTTAAGGGCTTTCTTGTTGGTATAAGGTTCTTCACAACTTAAATTATGTATTTCTACTATTCCTTTAACATTTTTACGCTTGTTACACCTTCTGGAATATAACAACGAGGATTTATTTCTGTCTTAGGAATATAACAGTCGCCATCAGTTTCACGTTCTAAATTTTCCGTGTTATTCATGTGGAATTCATCCTCTTGAGTCGAAAAGCGGTCGTTTTGTAAATCACTCACTAATATTTAAATATTCTATTTGTGTATCATCAATGTTTTTATAATAATCTGCGATATCCTGTTGTGCTTTAGAGATAAAGAGAAGGCGTTTGCTAAAATACAAATGAACTAAATCGTTTAAGTACTAAGAAGAATTAGTATCGATGACAAAGATTACTGGACTGTCGACAAAAGGCAAACTTAAAAATAGGGGACAGTACAACTAAATATATTAAATGAAGAGTAAAGGCTGTGTGCATGTACGAAACATAGTAATGAAACAATCTTTGTATTCCATGCAAAAATGTTTAATCCAAAAGGACTCCTATATATGGCGTAACAGAGCGCTTTCGGCCTAAGCCATCATCAGTGTTACTTGTCAATGGAAAAGGACATATCCATGAAGACAAACGAACATCACAAATCTACAACGGTCACATTTAAATTTCACAAACTGTACTTCACATTTTAAGAGAATGGTTCACATAATTTAATTTTAAATCTTTAATTAAAGACAAAAACGAAGTATTTGGGTGACATGACAATAGAATTTGTCGTGTAACCCTAAGGCGTGGTTCTACGTACCTAATTAAAGATTTTAAATTTAATTATGTGAACCATTCTCTTAAAATGTGACGTACAGTTTGTGAAATTTAACTGTGACCGTTGTCGATTTCTGTTGTTCTGTCTTCATGGATATGTCCTTTTCCATTGAAGACAAGTAACACTGCTGATGGCTATGTTACGCCATTTACAGAAGTCCTTTTGGATTACAAATTTTTGCATGGAATACAAGGATTATTTCATAGATAGATATGGCAAAGAAATCTTTCAAGCAGAAGAGAAAAAAACGAAATTCAAGAAGACTACTAGCGAATCAGAATGTATTGTACTTCAGTGCCTTAGATTTCATAATTCATGGAAAAATGAAAATAATAATATGATCCAGGGGAAAAATATCTTGACTAAAAAAGGCCATGGTTCAGACTTGGATAATTAACAAGCGCGCTCTTCAGAGTGACCGCTGCTAAAACCATTATATTCAGATGATCCTTAACATCCGTTGAGAACACAAACACAAATAATTACTAAATTTTATTATATTTTTTAGCATAGAATGTCAGACTGCTGGGTGGTCTCATATTGTGAACACAAATAATACCCTATTATGTTTTTGTTACGAAAATAAATTTAGAAGAAGAAGACAATGTGATTCCTGCTATTTGAACGGGTTGCTGAGGGATAACAAAAAACAGTGCGGCAAAGGTTAGATTTGAGAAAAGTTGTCTATACCGTTAAAGTTATAAGAATAGAAAAAACGACTTGTATTATTTGGGATATTGAAATGGCAGTAAAGTACTGAATTTTATTCTATCACGTCCAATACTTTTTTGTGGTGAGGAGCGAATAAAGGACCTTATATAGTGAAAATTTGATTTCTTAAATTGGTATTATAAAGGGAACTGTTCGAAAACATGCAATGGTTTAAGTCTTTAAATAACTAAAATTAATACATCGAATTTTTAGTTTCTTGGGGAAAAATAATCAATACGTTTCGCAATAAGTAAATGTTTTTATTCTGCAAATTAATTACTGCAATCAAAATTCGTTGCGCTGCGTGAAATGTCTTCATTTAGATATTTTCATAAAACATCAGTTTATTTATATATTATTTAGGGGGCTTTGGTTAATAATTATTGAATATACGTTTCTTCAATGTATGAATTCATGTTCTGATTAGTATATTTTGGTCTTATTAGAAAAATTTAATATTAAACATATTTGTATACAGTGTGTCCAAAAAAGTATGCAACATATGGGAAACTTCTTTATTATTAGATTCTCAAAAAATTTTATTCTTGATAAAAGTTGGTGCTTGCCCTAAAACAGTTAACGAGTATTTCAAATTGTACGTAGAGCTTTTAGTGCGGACCCAAATGTCATTTTTCCGAAATCGCGTCAAGAGTAAAGTACCTTAATTTATAAAGGTACAGCAAAATCTTATAAAGAAAAGTTCTTCCAAATTAAAAATGTAATCTAAATATGAAATTTGAGTTAAGTACATCAATTTTTAATTTCCCTTTTTTTTCTCGATTTTTTTCTCAAACGTTACGCCATCGGTGAATGCTTTGTTCCTTTGTTATTAGTATACTTGCCAAAATTATACTTCAAAATTTATTTAAAGTAGATATTAGTTGCATAGTTGCATACTGTCTCAGTTTTTACAGAGATAAAAGCCAGTTTAGGTATCAGTGTGTTGCAAACACATTTAAACAATTTTGGTCCAAAATAATTGTCCACAATAATTATTACAAAATACAATTGGAATGACTGACTCAATAATAATGAATTTCATATGTCAGAGCGAAGTAAAATTATTGTTATTTATTTGTTTTTTATTCCAAATGCATGGCCTACTCTTCAAGACCAAATATTCTCTATGGCTTTTTAGGATACTTGGGCATATTTTTCTCATCGGGTGCAAAAGATAAATAAATTATTAGCTGTTTTACATGAAATGAAAAGAGTTGGGTCTATTCATGATTTTCAGTGGAAAAATGTTTGAATCAAAAGTGTTTAAAAGTGTTTGCAACACATTGATACCTAAACTGGCTATTATCTCTGGAAAAACTGCGACATTATGCAACTATGTAACATGTAATAACAAAAGAACAAAACATTCTCCAGTGGCGTAACGTTTAAGAAAAAAATGAGAAAAATAAAAGGAAAATTAAAAGTGGATGTACATAACTCAAATTTCATATTTAGATTAGTTTTTTAATTTGGAAAAACTTTTCCTTATAAGATGTTGCTATATCTTTATAAATTAAGGTACTTTACTCTTGACGCGATTTCGGAAAAACATTTGCGCCCGCAGTAAAAGCAGTACAGAAAATTTGAAATACTCGTTTACTGTTTTAGGGCAAGCACCAACTTTTATCAAGACTAAAATTTTCTGAGAAACCAATAATAAAGAAGTTTCCCATATGTTGCATACTTTTTTGGACACACTGTATATTTAAAATGTAATAATAATAATTTTATTATTAATTCTTAATTGATGGCTATTTAGTGTGTAGTAGAATTTTTTAAAATTCCACCGTAGGTTTTAGCAATTTTCAGTTTAATTTGTACACTACCGCCGAATTTAATTATCTAGTCATATTATACTTAAAGCATGTGAAGTTATAATTTATAAGTTTTTAGTGTATTTTTTTATTGATTGTATCAAATTCACGTAAGTAAAGAAAATGTACAAATATAAACTTTTAATCAAAGCAAACACTCCTAATTTTACTATTTTTATCTGTAGAAAAGCTATTTTCTCAAAAATTACGTGCAGTATAATTAATATTGTTGAAATTTTGATATTGCGTTTTTTATAGCAATAATTTAATAATAATAATTTTTCAGAAGACGCTACTGACGTTTACACTTATATATGCGTTATAAAAGTAATATTTAATGCAATATATTAACAATATACAATATAGGTACCTAGAACCTGATCTTTGCATAGAGCAAGCATAAAATATTCAATAAACATATGTAGCTACCTTCAGGTACTTAAACAAACCACTTGAAATAATTAAATTGGCGTCTATTTCGCAAAAAGCTCGATAGCAACGACATTTTAGCCAAGGAGAGTTTGATTGTCAACACAGATCACAAAATATTCCAGCACGACAATCACCTCGCTCCATATGCTTCAGTTTCTGATAGAAAGGCTGATTGGCAATCATAGTGGAACGTCTCCTTCTGAAGCCAAAGTGATACTCTCCAAGTGCAGAAACAGATCTAGGACCACTGGGAGCATCCTCTGAATTGCAAATTCACAAGAGCAAATAAAAAAAACAGAATCCCAATAACTTTATTCGAAAGAAATCTCGTAACCATCAAACCCAGCGGAATGTTTGTTTTCAATTTTATTTCTAAAAAGGGACGCTGATTCAGGTTTGAAAAAGCCAGGCAAAAAACGTCTATATACTCGATGTTTGTTTTACGGTAAGAAGTTTGTTGATGACTATTAATATTAGCCTATATTTAATTTACTTGCTGCTTCCAAAGGATGTTAAAAATATTCGTTATGTTTTGAAGTGAATTATTATTTTTATCAGTTGTCTCGTCCGTGATTAGCCACTTTTGTGTTTTTACGCGAGGCTAGGGTGATCATTTGTCCGGAAAATCTCGGAAATGTTCGAAACCTCAGAGCTAAATTTCGGGTCTGGACCGAATTACAACGGTGATTAAAATGTCCGAAATTTGAGTCCTATTCAAAAATAATTGGCATAATTGCAAAATAGACTGAAACAATTAATGGGCAGGAAAAGGAAAAGGCACTTCCGTCTTACGTACGCGTTTGCCTTATTTATTTTCTTCTTACCGTGCTATCTCCCCACGCGGTTCCACAACCCACCCCCAGCCTGTGGTCTTGATGAACGGTAGTACCGATTCATTATTGGTCATCGCTCATATCGTCACACTTTGACACGACTTTGACTTTGCACGAGTCGTGTTTTTGTTCTGTTTCTCTTGTCTCATCTCTCATCACGCTCCAGACTGCTGGCTACACTAGTTCCGATTTCGCTAGTTTACAAGCTAAAATTATGTCGAAGCGGAAATGCAAATTTACAGACCAGCTTAAAACGAAATATGTTTGTTTTGTTAACCGAAGCAATGAAAATGAGGCTAAACGTACGGTTTGCGACTCGTACCTTTCTGTAGCATATAAAGATGAGATTTATCAAAGTAATTTATTTTAAATACCTACAATTTAAATTCGGTTGTTAGGGGGTGCAGACTTAGAAACCCATGTTAATAGTGACAGACACAAAAAATGTATCGCTGCGACATCAACAACACATAAAACAACTTCATTTTTCGTAGCAAAAGGTTCAAGAGAGGATGAGTTCGTGAGCACTGCGGAAGGAACTTTAGCATTTCACACAGTAGAACATCACTCCAGCTATAGATCGATGGACCGCACCGTCCTTTTAAATAAACAAATTTATGATGATTCAAATATTGCCGGGAAAATGACCTGCGCCAGAGTAAAATGTGATGCCATTATTAATAGCATCATTGGCCCCCACTCTATTAATGTAATAATCAAATAATAAAAAGCATGGATGAAAAAAAAATCTTGCTAGTAGCTACTGATGGTAGTAATCATGGGACGATAAAACTGTTTCCTATTGTTATTCAATATTATGACTGGAAACAATGGAGACTATTAGAATTAAAAAAAATTCACAGACCTTCACAAAGATGCAACCGGGGGGACATTGAAAAGGCCGAAGCAGAATGCAACGCTTATTAAATTTGAGATCTGAGAAAACTCATAATTGTGTGGAAATATATAGTTGATAGAAGTTTGAGTGAGCTCAGGTTAGATTACGTAAGTTTAGTTTACCAAAATATACCAAATAAATGTATATTTATTTATTTATTTAAATAAACCCATTTCAGTCACGAAAACCAATTAACAAATGGGTTAACTAGAACCTATACAAAATATAAGAAAATATGCTTAAAAATAACTTAATTATAAACACAATACCTACATTAAATGACAAACTATAATACGTTTATGTTTATGTGCGCCAGAGTGCTTTCACACATTCTATATAAAGGCGAGTATTTACGAACATTTGTTCTCGGTGTAGGATTATAAAACGTTTGTGATTGGCGAGCCGAAACCCTAGGTACAAGAAAACATATTCGGCTCAGTATCTCACTACATTCCACACTATTATGCAAAACTTTATATAGAAACTTCAGGTCAGCAACTGAACGTCGTATGTTCTAGGGAATGAAAAGAGTGTTTTTGTAGCCAAATTTGATGTGCATAACCGATTTCAGGATATTCACCGTCAGTCCGAAAATTTAAATATTTTAGAAAGCGGCGCTGAACTCGCTCCAAATTATCAATATGATTTTGATAATATGCTGACCATATAGTAGAAGCGTACTCAATATTAGATCGTACACATGCGTAGTAGAGTAATTTAAGTGTATCTGGTCTTAAAAATGACATAGAATTTCTTATAATAAAACCAAGTGACCTGAAACACTCTGCCACAAGATTATTTACATGAGGGACAAAAGAAAGCTTGCTATCAAATACTACTCCCAAGTCTCTAAAGCTTTCCACCCGAGGAATAGTCACCCCATCAATCTTATACTCATACAGTACGTTATTTCTTTTTAGTGTAAAGGTCATTACGTTACATTTACTAACGTTTAGAGGTAGCCTATATTTGTTACACCATTCCGTCAACCTATCCACTGCCATCTGCAGCACACCACAATCATCCACATTCTGACTATATGCAAATATTTTTGCAGCATCTGCATAAAGAAGCATTTTACTGTTACCCGCAATGCTATTTATAAAAATATTAAATAACAAAGGGCCCAAGATAGACCCTTGAGGGACCCCTGATGATACATAAAAGGGCGCCGACGACTGACCACCACATTCCACTACCTGTTGCCTATCACAAAGATAGTTTTTAAAATACAAAACTAATTTGTCTGAAAATCCAAAAGAAGTGAGTTCACCAAGTAAAATGCTGTAGTCAAGGCGGTCGAACGCTTTAGAAAAGTCCGTATATACCGTATCTACTTGATAACCTCTATCCATGGCCTCAGCAACAAATTGCGTAAAACAGAAAATATTTGAAACTGTTGATCTACCCTCCACAAAGCCATGCTGAGAATCAATAAATTGATTCTTTAATTGGAAAAACAAGTGTTCATGAAGAAACATTTCAAAACATTTGGAGAAATTATTAATTATACACACCGGTCTGAAATTTTCTATACATTGTTTTTCTCCCTTTTTAAATACAGGAATAACTTTTGACATTTTCCATTCATCTGGAAATGTTGAATTCTGCAGAGACATATTAAAAAGAATGGAAAGAGGTTTGGCTAACACACATGCACAGTCACGGAGAAAGAATGATGGAATTTTATCTGGGCTTACTATTGCTTTCGATTTCACTTTCCTCAAGCAATACAGTACTCTGTTTTCATCCACACCAGTAATTTCAATAGAATGTGTGACAGCACTTGCCGCACTGTCACAAACAGTATTTGTTGCAGACACAATGCACGACTCTTGAAAAAATTTTGCAAACGCATTTGCCATATCTGCATGGTTTTTAAACACTTTTTCACCCCGTTTCACCGATTCAGGCAACTTTGTATTAATTCTTTTTAAGTTTATTAGCTGCCAGAAGTTTGACGGATTAAAGGCCATGCTATTTTCAGTAGTCGCGCAGTAATTTTTATATGCACCCCTCACATCAAACTTAATTTGTCTTCTTAATTGCTGAAACAACAAGTAATCTTCATCTCTATTTGACTTTTATATTTTTTCCAAGCTCTAAACTTTTTTTAATGTTATTTATTATGTTAGATGTAACCCAAGGAGGATAGATCCTTTTGTGCTTTAAAGTTTTTGGTACATATTTATCCAGAGCACTGTATATTTCCGTATAAAACATGTTACAAGCTATATTAACGTCAATCAATCGGTATAAAAAATCCCAATTAATATTACACATGTACTGATATAGGCCCAAGAAGTCAGCTTTTTTAAAATTATAAAAAATATTATTTGTTGCTTGTTTAGATAATCCCTTCTGGTGGCCCAAATTATACGACAGCAGCAAAGCAGGATGGTGAGAGTCCTCGGGTAAAAGCACTTCTGCTGCTCTTTCAACCCTACCCGGAAATAAATTATTATTGCTTAAAATGAAATCTAGCAGACGATCTTTATCATTGCACAAGAAATTATGCTGTTCAAGGTCCAAAAACTGCATAAAGCCGATTAGAGATAAAGTTTTATCATTTACATTATAATTATCAAACGATGTATCTATAAAATCCGGTAAATTACCTCAAGTCTCGTTCTTTTTTTACAATTTAAAACGTTATAAGCGTAGTTAAAAAACCAACAACCACATAAATGCATATTACTTCAAGTTTCGTTCGTTTTTACTATTTATAACATTAGTGGTGCTTGTAAAATCTGCATTCGATTCGTCTCTCAATCCCCGATCTAACGCGGTTAGTTTCACTTAGTATCAACTTATTTTAGTCATTTGAGTTGGTTTCAATACGTTATAATCACAGTTAATAGATTTGATTCGTTTTCGTTAGTCGTCTAATCAATTTTCGGTTAGTTTCTCTTAGTCGCAACTTTTTTACTTATTTGAGCCGGTTCCGTTACGTTATAATCAATTTTAATAGATTTGGTTACTTTTGGTTAGTCGTCCAATCAAGTTTCGGTTAGTTTCACTCAATCTCAACTTACTTTAGTCATTTGAATCGTTTTCGATACGTTATAAACAATTTTAATATATTGGTTTAGTTTTAGTTAGTCATCAGTTCAAATTTCGGTTAGTTCCACTTAATATCAACTTATTTTAGTGGTTTGAACCGGTTACGATACGTTATAATCAATTTTAATAGATTTGGTTATTCTTGGTTAATCGTCGAATAAACTTTCGGTTAGTTTCACTTAGTCTCAACTTATTTTACTTATTTGAGCTTTTTCCGATACGTTATAATCAATTTTAATAGATTTGGTTAGTTTGCTAATCAACTTTCGGTTAGATTCACCTAATATCAACTTATTTTAGTCATTTGAACCGGATACGATGCGTTATAATTAATTTTAATAGATTTGGTTAGTCTTGGTTTATCGTCGAATCAACTTTCGTGTAGTTACACTTAGTCTCAACTTATTTTAGTTATTTGAGTCGGTTCCGATACGTTATAATCAATTTTAATAGATTTGGTTAGTCGTCTAATCAACTTTCGGTTAGTTTCACTTAGTCTCAACTTATTTTAGTCATTTGAGTCGGTTCCGACACGTTATAATTAAATTTAATAAATTTGGTTACTTTTGGTTAGTCATCTAGTCAACTTCCGGTTAGTTTCACTTAGTCTCGACTTATTTTAATCATTTCAGTCGGTTTCGATACATTATAATCAATTTTAATATATTTGGTTAGTTTGGGTTAGTCGTCTAATCCACTTTTGGTTAGTTTCACTTAGTCTCAACTTATTTCACTTATTTGAGCTGGTTCTGATACGTTATAATCAATTTTAATAGATTTGGTTAGCCGTCTAATCAACTTGCGGTTAGTTTCCCATTCCTAGGTCTGTGGATAGTTTTACGTGGTCTCAACCTATTTTAGTAATTTGAGTCGGTTCCGATACCTTATAATCAAGTTTAATAGATTTGGTTAGTCGTCCAATCAACTTTCGGTTATTTTAACTTAGTCTCATTTCCCCTTCCTAGGTCTGTGGTTAGTTTCACTTAGTCTCAACCTATTTTAGTCATTTGAGTCGGTTCCGATACCTTATAATCCTGTTTTATAAATTTGAATAGTTTTGGTTTGTTGTCTAATCAACTTCCGTCACAAGTTATTTGACTTACTTGAGCCGGCTCCGATACGTTTTATTGAGTTTTAATAGATTTGGTTAGTTTTGGTTAGTCGTCTAATCAACTTTCGGTTAGTTTCACTTATTTTCAACTTATTTTAGTCATTCGAACTGGTTCCGATACGTTCCAATCAATTTGAATAGATTTGGTTAGTCGTCCAATCAACTCTCGGTTATTTTCACTTAGTCTCAATTTATTTTCCTTATTTGAGCGGGTTCCGGTACGTTATAATCAGTTATGCATAAACCGTGTCGTGACGTTATGCGACCTTGGAAACTCACTGTCAAGAAACGAAAGTATTCATCTGAACCGGCTCCGATACGTTATAGTCAAATATAATGTTTCTGGTTAGGTTTCGTTAGTCGCCAAAATTCGGTTCGTTTTGGTTAGTTTTAACTTACTTTAATTTGTGTAACCTATTTCGATACATTTTAGCCCGTTTTGGTGCTTTTGGATCCTTTTGATTAGTTTTGGTTAGTCATTCAATCAACGTTCCGATATGTTATAACCAATTTTAATGTTTTTGGTTAATTTTGGTTAGTCGCCAAAATTCGGTTAATTTGGGTTATTTTTTAACTTACTATAATATTTTTAATCTGTTTCGATACGTTTTAGCCATATTTGGTGCTTTTGGTTAGTTTAGGTTAGATTGGGTTAGGTTGGGTTAGATAGTCGTCGTGGGTAGTCGTTCAATCAATATTCAGTTAATTTCAGTTAGTTTTAATTTTAGTCATTTCAATCGGCGCCGATACGATGTCGAATTTAATGTTTTTGGGTAGTTTTGGTTAGTCGCCAAAATTCGGTTCGTTTTGGTCAGTTTCAACTTAGTTTAATATTTTTAATCTGTTCCGATACGTTTTAGCCTTTTTTGGAACTTTTGGTTACTCTAGTTTCAGTTAGTTCCAATTTATTTTAGTAATTTGAACCGGATCCGATAGGTTATAACCAATTTTAATTTTTATGGTTAGTTTTGGTTATTCGCCAAATTTCTGTTACTTTGAGTTAGTTTTAACTTACTTTTATTTTATTTTATTTATTCCTATTCATTTTAACCCTTTTTGTGCTTTTGGATACTTTTAGTTAGTTTGGGTTAGTCGTTCAATCAACTTTCGGTTAGTTTCAGTTAGCCTTAATTTATTTTTGTCATTTGAACCGATTCCTATCTCAGAAACAGACTAACACGATCTCTCACGTATATTACGTGATGTACCAAATGTAGCATGCACTTTTTCGTGATTTGATACCCCATAATGGGAAAACAAAAACATTTTCAATGTTAATACTCCTAACGAAACATCAGAGACTCTTTCCGCTTACATTTACTTTAGAAAAATATAAATTTTCCTCAAAAGGTATAGCTTTTTCTGGAGATAACACTGTTGAGATTTCCCAAAAAGGTTTTAAATGGTGCTCATTGTCCCTATATTGTTTTTTATGCTTGCAATTTATGTTGACTTTCACTTTGACCACTTTTGGAATGGTTTCGGCGCCCAAAAAGGCATATGTACTGTTCGTTTGGCTTTCAAGAAGGCAGTATCAAAAGGGTTTTAATTTCAATTATTCACATGGAATGACTTTGTGGGGAATCTAAACCTGACGGCTCACGTGTAGATAATACGGATTTATTGTTAAGTAGACTGTAAATAGTTATTTGTTAATTTGTTATGGTCTTTATAGTTAATCGTTAAAATAAAGAACTCTTGTTGATTTCCAAAGTCTACTGTTTTCGGTAGTAGCAGCTTATACTGAACATTTAAATATCGAGTTGATATATTGAGTTATTAATCTGGTAATTTGTCATGCATATTAAATGGTCCTTCGAGCCGGATCTAGTTTATCGGTGGTGTTTTGAAGCCTTTGTTTCGACGTTTAACGAAACTTGGGTTACAAAAGGAGCCTTTAGGCACAACGGAACTTGGAATTTGCTTGTAAACTTCAACGACTTATTGGAGTTCTACTAGGAGTGGAAGAAACAGTATGACGGATTGTGGAGTTGGAGCAGTTAAATGATGTGTTAGTGCAGTGTTACCAAGGTCCTGAATTTAAGGTCAGATATATTTTTTATACTTTTAAATAATTTATATGGAACATTTATTTAGACAGTTTTTAAAGTGTTGGATTTATTAAGAGTACGCCCTTTTTTGCTTAGGTATAATCGGTTGAAATTTTTTACTGTAATTTTAACTTGTTTGGCTATTTTCTATTAATTCTACTTCAATGGAGATATTACCCAAACAAATGGCTACCTTTAAAGGCACAATAACTAGGGTTGAATCATTTATAAACAAAAGCATAGATGATGAAAAAGTAGATACATATGATTTTGAGGTAAGGGAAAGTGTGTTGAATGAAGCTTTCAAAGGGTACAAGGAAGTTCAAGCTAAAATTGAGGACTAGGATGATTCTGAAACGATTTTAAATGATAGTGCAAATATCGAAACAAAATGCCCGAAATTATGATGGACTTATAAAAAGGTCATTAAAAAATAACAGCGTTACAAGCTCTAATACTTGCTCTTCTGTTCTATCACAAAGTCAAAATAATAATGTTAAGGTGCCAGAGCTATCTATTCCAGTATTTGATGGCAAATTTTCTGACTGGAGTAGTTTTTATGACTTCTTTTAGGCTCTAATTGTTGATAGCGCGCAACTATCAGACATTCAGAAATTTATTATTTAAAATAATCCTTGAAGAGTGAACCTATTAAACTGATCGAAAATTTACCTTTTGACTAACGATAACTTCAACATAGCTTTAACAACTTTGAAGAAACGGTATGAAAATAAGATTTGTTATTTATGCACATATCAAGGCACTCTTGGAATTTCCATTTATGAGTAGATGCATTACTTGCTATAATCTGCTCCTGTCTGCGGTGACAAGTCTCAGACGCTGGTAAAGGATTTTCTGATCTAAAGTAGGAGGCAAGGGTACTGTCATCTGCAAAACTGTAAACAGGATTATTCGATTCGGTCAGCAGATCATTAATATAGATGAGGAACAGAGTTGGTGAAAGTATTGAAGTCGTTTTCTTGTCAATTGTTATTACGTTTGTTAATAAATAAATAAATACAAGATATTTTGATTTTATGAGATTGAGAGTGTATAGACGAATGTAAAAATATATATTATAGTGCTAAATCATAATTTGTTAATTTCTGAGCGTATAAAAAAACAGACTATTAATTTCTGAAAGCGATAGTATATTTTCTAACTTAATATTGATTGGCAAAAATATTTACGCCATACGTTTTTCTCACTTGGATGACGTAACTACAAATGGGTATAATTCCGACTTTATATATGACGAACTTGGATTTAGATACCCGTTTTTGTTGAGAAGGTTATTGTCGGATTCTCCGAGACCGATTAGCGACTAGTTCACAATTTGCATTCCGTTTGCTATTGGTTGAAATAGATTTTTTAAAAGGTTGTTTGGGTTAGTTTTTGTTGGTTGTGCCCTCGAAGCGAGCGAAGGGCCATGCGTGAAGTGAAATAGTAACCAAACGCTCGACCCATCATAAACGGAATGTATGTTGTGAATTAGACGCTCCAACCCAAGGTTGTCAGACTAGGGGATTTCCCGATTTCCCCTACAAATTAGGGGATTTTTTTCCTTTGGTATATTTTCTTCTGGGGAAATAATTTGGAGAAAAATATCTACCTTCTACCTAGGAAATAACAGAGGATTTTAGGTCTGACACTACTTGACTCAAATCAAAGTATATGTAAACTAGTAAGTTCACTCAGCGGTAAATCCTTTGATGTAATTCAGCCACATTCTTTTATATCAAGTGACAACTGGAGATGACCGATGCGCTGCGTAAGTGTCCGATTGATTCGCGTGGCTTTCTCTAGTCAGAGATGTATTCAGGAGATTGTATGGACTCGTACCGAAAGACCTACTGAATGCCGGCCGGGTGAAAAATCAAGTGAAACTGAGCAAAGTTGTAAAAATATTTTCATAGAAGGAAATTGAAAAAAAAATTGCTATACGGGGCGTCATTTTTATGTTTTTGTTTCTCGTTACGGCATTTTTGTATCGTTGATTGGACGACTAACCAAAACTAACCAAATCTATCAAAATTGATTGTACCGTATCGGCACCGGCACCGGTTCAAATGACTACAATAAGCTGAGACTAAGTGAAACTAACGAAAACTTGATTCGACGATTAACCAAAACTAACAAAATCTATTAAAATTTATTATAATGTATCGTAACGGGTTCAAATTACTAAAATAAGTTGATACTAACTGAAACTAACCGAAAGTTGATTGGAGGACTAACCCAAGCTAACCAAATCTATTAAAATTTATTATAACGTATCGGAACAGATTCAAATAATTAAAATAAGTTGAGACTAAATGAAACTAACCGAAAGTTGTTGACGAATAACCCAAACTAACCAAATCTATTAAAATTGATTTTAATGTATTCTGAAAAGCTTGAAATGACTAAAATAAGTTGAGAATAAGTGTAGCTAACCGAGAGTTGATTGAACTACTAACCCAAACTAACCAAATCTATGAAAATTGATTATAACGTATCGGATGCCTAAAATAAATTAAGACTAAGTGAAACTAACCGAAAGTTTATTGGAAAACTAACTTAAACTAAGAAAATCTAATAAAATTGATTATAATGTATCGGAACCGCATTAAATGACTAAAATAACTTGAGAATAAGTGAAATTAACCGAAAGTTGGATCGACGACTAACCCAAACTAACCAAATCTATTAATAATTATTATAACATATTGGAACCGCTTTAATTGATTGAAATAAGTTGAGAAAAAGTGAAACTATCCGAAAGCTGAATCGACAACTAGACCAAAGTAACCAAATCTACTAAAATTGATTATAAAGTATGTGAGCCGGTTCTAATGACTAAAATAGGTTGAAACTAAGTGTAACTAACCAAAAGTTGATTGAACGACTAACCGGATTAGGTTGGTTAGTTCGGGTTAATCGTCGATTCAACTTTCGGTTAGTTTCACTTAGTCTTAACATATTTCAATCATTTGAACCGGTTCTAAGACGTTATATTCGATTTTTTTAGATGTTATTAGTTGGGTTAGTCACCAAATCAACTTTCGGTTAGTTTCTCTTAGCCTTAACTTATTTTAGATATTTGAACCGGTTCCGATACGTTAAACGATTTTAATAGATTTGGTTACTTTGGATTAGTCATCCAATCAACTTGCGATAAACATCACGTAGTTTCAACTTATTTTAGTCATTCGAACCGGTTCGGATACGTTATAATCAATTTTAATAGGTTTGGTTAGCTTGGGTTAGTTGTTGATTCATCGGTTAGTTTCACCTATTCTCAACTTATTTTCGTTATTTAAAGCGGTTCCGATACGTTATAAAAAATCCTAATAGATTTGGTTAGTTTGGGCTAGTCGTCCAATCAACTTTCGATTAGCTTCACATAGTTTCAATTTATTTTATTCATTTGAACCGGTTCCGATACGTTATAATCAATTTCAATAAATTTGGTTAGTTTGGGTTAGTTTGGGGACGACTACAATCAACTTTCGACTAGCTTCACTTAGTTTCAACTTATTTTAGTCATTTGAACCAGTTCCGATACGTTATAATCTATTTTAATAGGTTTGGTTCATTTGGATTAGTCGTTGATTCATCTTTTGGTTAGTTTCACTTATTCTCAACTTATTTTAGTCATTTAAAGCGGTTTTGATACGTTATAATAAATTTCAATAGATTTGGTTAGTTTGGGGGCGACTACAAGCAACTTTCGACTAGCTTCACTTAGTTTCAACTTATTTTAATCATTTGAACCGGTTCCGATACGTTATAATCAATTTCAATAGATTTGGTTAGTTTGGGTTAATCGCCGATTCAACTTTTGATTAATTTCACTTTGTCTCAACTTATTTTAATCATTTTAATCAGTTCTGATACGTTATAATCAATTTTAATGGATTTGGTTAATTTGGGTTAGTCATCCAAACAACTTTCGTCTAGTTTCATTTAGTCTCAACTTATTTTAGTTATTTGAACCGGTTCCGATACCTTATTCAATTTTAATAAATTTAATTAGTTTGGGTTAGTCGTCCAAACAACTTTCGGCTAGTTTCACTTAGTCTCAACTTATTTTAGTTATTTGAACCGGTTCCGATACGTTATAATCAATTTTAATAGATTTGGTTAGTTCGAGTTTGCCGTCGAATCAACTTTGGGTTAGTTTCACAGTGCCAAAATATATTTAATATTTACAAAGCATTCCATTATCGTTATATAAGATGTACTTATTAAAAAAAATCTGACACCTAGACGATTTTTCCGGTCTTGTCGCCTCCTTCACCTAATTTTATTAACATATCTATTCACTAATCCGACTACAGATTTTTCCTATTTGCCTTTGTATTTTTCATTGCTTCGTATATATTTCCACCGAAGTCCGAATAAAATATTAAAATAGAAATAAAATTAAGGATTTTCACAAATCCGACTCTGTTCTGAACACTCTGCCTACATACGAACGACTGATTAAACTAAAACGCTCCACATGCTGCCAACAATCTGCGGATTTTCGGCGGCTGGCAGAAAATATTTGCGGGAGTGGAGCTACTAGTTTACATATACTTTGCTCAAATCTCACCTAGTAAATCTCAAAATTAGATAAAAGTTGAAAAATCCAATTATTCTTACCATAAAACGTAGACAACAAATTTTATTTTACTAATTTTTATGTCTAATTTTTTAAATGCTGATCTAAGGTACCCCCATCAGAATTGTGTTTCCCATAAACTGAAAAATTGTATTATTTAATTGAAGAACGAAAGTAGGGAAACTTCTATGATATTTTGAATGGCGAACCCATCGCGGTGTCCCGCATTTGCTATTACGAAACAGGGTCACCAAATTTAGTAGATTTCTACTTCTTTGGTAGATTTTCATCTTTTTTGGAAAATTTTAGTAGGCAGATTTTCCTTAGTAAATTTTGGTAGATTTTAACATGAAAATTTTAAATCCATAAATTGTGTGTGTGTGTGTAAAAAGTGCCATTAACAATAGTAAAGTAAGTTTTTTAAAAGACAATATGAATAAACATAAATATGAAAATATTTGCAAATTCGCAAAACAAATGCTTTCTTTGTCCGATTCTAATGTAGAATG
>MU187266.1:842-38840 GCA_016904865.1 Pissodes strobi | reverse complement strand
ACTAGTTTTAAAAGACCATATTTTATCGCACGAGCACGAAATTAGGAAACGGCCCGCTTGGGTGTAGTTTCCTAACGTGCCAGTGCGCTAAATGTCTTTTAAAACGTGTATTTTATACTATTTTTTCTATTTTGCACGTTTTTTAATGAAAAACATTAATTTATTCAAGTCGCGATCAAAAGTTGGACAGCTATCTTGTCACTTTTGACGTCTGTATTATTAGGAATCCCATTCAAAACGGTGTCGAAATTTTTGCTAGTGAGCCTTGACATTGAACAATTTTGTTAATATCATAGCAACCAGTCAACAAAAGTAGTGTCGAAAAAGAGCTTCTTTTCGACACTACTTTGCGTATCGAAAAGACTTCTTTTTCGTTATGATACCAAAATAGAAAATAGTATATTAAGATACTAGTTTTAAAAGACCATATTTTATCGCACGAGCACGAAATTAGGAAACTACCCGCTTGCGGGTAGTTTCCTAATTATAATATAATAGGAAAAATAGTTGAGAGAATCATTGAGAAAACAGACTCTAAGTTCTAATGAAAATACCATTGCCCCCTGTATATTCTTCACTTGAAAGTTAGCGTTCAAACGCTAACCCTCAAGCTAAGAATATACATAGGGCGATGAAAAATACCAATTTCAATTCAAATATCTGATTCAAGCATCCCTTCCATACTGCGTTTTTCCTGTAGCCACCGATGGTGCCACATACAAGTTACCTAAATTGTAACATGAGATTTGCGACTCTCTCCTTTTTGCTTTCTCCATGGCATTCACGCCAGACGTCAAGAGCGCACGAGTGTCTCGCGATAGCATTACTTTGGCTGCCGTCAAGGTCGAATGTTACAAATGCGGATACATACAATCAAATTCTTTGTGAATGTATTCGCGGAAACACATGCAAGCTGCTGTACATATATTACAATAAGTAATATTTCACTTTTCGCATGGCCCTCCGCTCGCTACGGGGGCTCAAGTAAAAGAATCTAACCAGGTGCTAAACCAAACGTAACCCAAGATATACCCAAAATCAAGAAAAACACTGTTTGCTAACCAAAACTAACCCAACCAAGACATACCCAAAATCAAGAAAAAACTGTTTAGAAACTTAACCGTAAAAAATAAAAAAGCAACGTGGTTTGAACCCGAGCCGCCGCCGATAGCCACAGAATTGGGATCTAACCATCTAAACCTCTAGACCACGAGGACTCATGCTGCAAATTGAAGACATCGAATGAATTCGCTCGAGTCAACGTCACCTACACTAGATGGCGTTTGAGACGCTTTGACCTTGACGGCAGCCAAAGTAAAGCTCTCGCGAGACGGTCATCTGGAAACATCTAGAACGTCGCTTTATGAGAACTCCTTTGTCTGGCGTACTGCATCCCTGTGGAACTTACTCCCAGGACATATGTTTCCCCCCTAATTACAACCTACAACTATTCAAGAACCGTGTCAACCAACATCTTCGCACCGCTCGTCGAGCGCCATATGATCTCCCTTTAGTGTGTGTGTCACTGCCATAAAGAAAATCTACATCTACTTATTTTAATAAATGCTGTTTAATGAATATTCTGGGTCACACAGAAAAAAACAACATCTAAAATAAACTGCCTTCCTAGGCTGATAATTCATTGATATCTGGAGCTGCAACAAAGAAAAATTGTTTGGTATAATAGGATAAGATAAGCAAGCGTGCAGGGCTTGCAGGAGCAACGCATTGTGTCACATGGCGTGTTGCACCTACATGTATCAAGTGATCTGCGTGCCTCTAACATATTACCCATTTGCCTTCATCATCTCTATATGTCCAGCCACTTGGTTCAGGGATACCGTATTGGTGTATTTAATCCGCTCTACCCCAAACGTGACCCGCCTGTTAAGCTGCCGTTAATGGTGTGCTCCTGAAGAGCTGCAAGTGGTCGGTCGCAAATAAATGTTTCCTGGCCTTATTTAGCTCATTAGACTAAAAAGGTGTACCACATATTTTTAGAGTGCTCTCACCCACGTGAACATTGTCTCCTAACTCATCGCAGGGGAAAGATATTGCACGAAATGAGGATGTCGATTCTTCAGTCCAAGCTTTCCACGCCGATCGTTTCCCTTTTGATGACAGAAGTAATACGAATTTCCAGGCCTAGGCGTTTCAATTTAGCATAAAGATATGGCCAAAATCAAAATATCAGCGTCAGCACAACGAATAAGCACTGATTTTGCTCCGTTTAGTAACATATCCTTAACGTGCAATCGTGCATAATTATTCCCCATCCGCCTCCTCCTTATTTGAGCAAAGGATACACTACAGCTTATTCAATAGCAGCTATTTATCTCCGCTTGAAATGAGGGGTTCGCGCATACCCTGCCACGCATTTAGTATTTAACGGCTCAGCAGTCAGAGCGTCAGTTGAGGTCGGTACTGTCAGAGAATTTCTCGCGATTTACAGGAGCGTATTTAGTAAATTTAGTCGCCAAAGCGTGTTTTGTGCGTTTGAAGTGGAAATAATTGTGCTATAGTCGCGGTACCGCAATAAAGTGCTCAAACAACTGTAGTCCCAGTTTTTACACGAATCTCGACCCAACGTCGTTAGGCCCACTGAGATAAAAAAAAAGCCGACGACAGATGACTAGCTGGTATTGAATAAGCTGTGGGATACATCTTCTAAGCGGGTAAACTGCCAGTTGACGACCTGCCGCTCTCACCCACATTTGTTACCACGTGATAGGAGTTACAATGCGCAATAGTACTTTCCGGCAAAACGTTGAAAAGATCTTGTTTATTGAAATTGTTCCGCAGATATTCCTCCTAATTAGTTGGTAATGAACCTGTAAAATATATCGTTAATAATATAAAGCTATAAATTATGATAGAATTTTACCTTTTGTGGGTAGGTAGGTCTTGTTTTCTTAATCCAGATCCACGGTTTTTCCTTGTGGTATTTTTTATGTTATCGGGGTGGTATAAGTGCCATACAAAATTAACACGTTGCGATTCATGAGTTTCCATGATTATGTTGATATGCGATTTTATATGCAGATTGACATAATCCTAAAACGACTTGATACTTGGGCGTGGTTTAACCATGTGGACAAATGCGGCACCATCGAGGATAATACCATCATATTTTTCAGGATTTGGAGGTTTGCTAGTATAGTCAAAAGCGATCTTATCATGCAGGTCCAAACGTCACAATTTTCAGTAAAAACTTCATTCGTGGAAGATTTTGCGTGTAAAATCTGTCAAAGGAACGACATTTAATGAAAAATGTGACCTTTGGACCCGCACGATAAGACCGCTTTTGACTATGATTAGATTTTCAAGTATAATAGTCACATCCGCCTTTAGTCCGCCACGCATCTGTCGAATAGAAAATAATATATTATTTTATATAGAGGAAAAGTGATACTTTTTATGACGCGCTCGTGTTTAACAGCCGAACGGTGGTAATAGAAAGCAAGCCATGAAAAGTAACTTTTCCTCCAAATAAAATATTCTGTTTTTCTTCAAATGTCGACAAATTAATGCAAAAATATCTCTTTTTAATAGTAATAATAATTATTATTAAAGATAAGTGTGTTCGCAAGGCGGCTTAGACCCAGGGTGACCACCTTTTAGCCGGATAAAAACCGGAGAAATTGTTTTGCCAGCGCATTCACCATTTTCACATATAGTTCACAAGAAATTATTTATTAAAATATATCTATACGAAACAATGCAACGAGTAACCTATTTTTTGAATGCATCAGAAAGTTTGTACCTTCCGTTCTTTTTCACCTGCCGACCCATCCATAGACGCGTTTCGCCGTATAACGGCTCGTCAGTATGGCTATAGGGTCAGCAGATGAGAGAACGGTACTTGAGGCTTTAAACAAACCCAGTGAAATTCAAATCAATGAATGAATATTTTTGGAATATCTAAAACTTAACACACGAACATAAAAAGCTGAGTCGTTAGGTATTAAAACAAAATTACACTCGTGCATATCTACTTAAATTTGAAAGTATATTTTTTATTGGTGCGACATTTCAGTAAATCTTTTTGCGTATCTTTTGACAAATATTCTGCAAATTTCTGGCAGGTGAAAATATAGTTTAGTTTTGTGCACAATTCCATTTAGAAAATGTTAATTCTGCTTGCGTTCTCTTAAACTCAGTGGATGAACGAGATATTTTGGAGGCGATAAAATATTAATGAACAATATGGCAGTTGGTCCAGATAATATTCCATCTTTCATTTTTAAAGGTTTAAATGATATATTGTGTTATCCGTTATTAACCATATTTAATTTAAGTCCGGCGGCCCGCGACTCGATTGCAAAGCGATGTTGCTAAGGCGGTCAAACCATTAATATTACTGGAATGGTATTATCGACGAACGAAACCCGGAAATTTATCTAAAAAACCGGAGAACAGAGAACCGCTATTAAAATCCGGAGACTCCGGGTGAGAACCGGAGAGGTGGTCACCCTGCTTAGACCGGTGTCGGTGAATAGGCACAGATTGTTTTTGCTATAGTAATGTAACATAAAGCTGTCAGTGGACACTATCAAGGATAATTATTTTTTTAAAATTGCGTCTCCGATTGCGTTTTAGTTCCGTATTGATAGCAGTTATTGAGTAAGTTCGATTATAATGAATAACCAATTTGTTCCTAAACTAGTGATTTTTAGAAATGCAGTGCACACCGCCTGAAGTTATCCAAAAGGCAAAAGATATTTTAATAAATCTTGAGTTGTTGACGCTTGTTTTGTGGTTTGTTTGTTGTTTGTTGCTATGATAACACTTTTCACTCCGCCGGCGGTAAAGTGAAAAGTAAAGCTCCGGCGGAGGAAAAATGAAACTTCACGACCACCTACACAGTCGAGTAATGACGGATTTACTGACGTTTGAAGAAAATAGATATTTATTATACAAGGGAAAAAGTATTAGATTTTAGCTCGAGGTTGTGTTGCCTCCCAACGCGAAGCGGAGGGAGACAAAAAACCGAGAGCTAAAATCTAATATTTTTCCCGTGTATAATACACTATTTTTTCGGTGACAGGAAAAACGACGATTTAATATTGAAAAAACATATTACTACAGTACATTAGAGAGAAAATTATCGATGTGAAATTTGAGTTTTTAAACTGGTAAGCTGTGACAATAGACTTGCGTTGCTAAGGAAACCTTTGAAATATCTGTCAATCTGTGATTTGATTTATGTGTATATGTACGTATAGCCGGGAAAAAAGTAGTCACTTTTTTCCCGGGGAAAAAGTAATTTCATAAAAAGGGATATTTTGTTACTTGGCAACAGAGATAAAATGTCAAACGTTTTTCCCGTCACAGAAGAAACGATATTTTTGACACTTATGCCAAATATGACAGCAATAGAGCCCTCCCGGTAGGTCATATGAAGATGTTTTTTTTAGCTCCTCATATTCGAATTAGTCTGAAATGACACCAATATTGAAATAATATCATGACATAGACATTTTTAGAAATTTAAACCATTTAAAAATAAAAAAGGGTTAAACCACAATCCTAAAGGGTGAAATTTGTGGTGCTGCTGGCGAAATCACTTAAAATAGTCTAAAAAACAAGTCTGCAAAGTTTCATGCTTTTAACCCAATTTGCTACATTTTACTCATGTTGATGGTCTGCCGCATAGACTTTTCTGGTATTTTCTTAAATATCTTGCCAAAATAAATGTGGTATGACGCCGTTTCAAAACTTGGCAGCCTTAATGTACCCTCAGCCACAGCCACGTTTGGTGATGAGTATGAGCCTCAATAATTATTATACTAGTCTTAAAGTACGGACCTGGAGGGGTTTTAGAAACCACAACTCTCAGCATAAAGCAAAGCTGCTGCGCTGCATTCTTGACTAACCGTTACCGTTACTAATGGTTTTGTTTTGTCTGCTAAATCATATCGCCCTTGTCGGTAAAATTACTTGGGTTTTCAAGGAAGTGTCAGCAAAATTTCTGAATTTAAATATAGCACGGCAAGAAACTCCAGAACGCTAAGATAAGAATGCAGCTGACAAAATAAACACATTGTGCTTGTACTGTGCTCAATAAATTATAAAATATAATCGCAATAGGGTACGCAGTTGCATCTTGAAAAAAAAAATAAATATCATTTTTATATAGAATATTTCCATTTTTATCCCAAAAATATGCGCTTTGTCGTAACAGAATTCTGGATTTGAAATTCATGGGATTTTTAAGCCTGGTTCTAACAGGTTTTATCTTAATTTAAAAATAACATTATTTAAAGGGGAGATCATACAGAAATAATAGCTTGATATTAAGACGAAAGCAATAACGAGGGCATACCCAGCGAGGGGCAGGGGCCTCTCCCCCCTAGACCCCAGAATAGAATGTGGTTATTAATAACTAATAAAAAGAAGAGAAAAACTATTGTGCTTTTTTATTGGTCTTGTGCCGGTTAAGGCTGAAAGTTGCACTATTTCTCGCATTTATATCCACTTGAAAAAATACTACTTATTTATTTTAACTGAACTTTAATTAAAAATTATTTATCAATATTTACAAAGTGGCCAACTGTCGTTGGCGCCAAATACTGGGTCGACGCAGCGACCATATTATTGATTATACTTATTGACTTATTGACTATTCGACGACTACTAATGATCGCGCATCGCGCTCTGGAAGAGACGCAAAGCCTAATCTATAAAATGCACACTTGCAAAACGCAACATACCGCCCCCCTTGAAAGTACCCACTTACTTTCAATAAAAATTAAAGAGGCAATTCTGAAAAACTACCTTAAAACTATTTATACCATTACAATAAAATAAACAAAGAAAACACATTACGTAGCTATACTTAAAAATTATTCAGTTCAAAGGCAAGATGCACAATCTTGCTACTGCGCGTTTAAAATTACCGCGTTTAGTTTTCACTAACACTACTCGGGTTATACCGTCACTTCCGGGATACAATTCTAAAACACGACCTAAGGCCCATTTTAAAGGAGGCAAGTTTTCATCCCTCAACATAACTAAGTCTCCTACTTTAATGGAAGGGCCAGTAGGAAATTTCCATTTAGTACGTCTAGTTAATTCACTAAGACAGTCCGTTTGCCACCGATTCCAAAAATTCTGCACCAATTGTTGCAAAAGTTGGTACCTGTTTAATCTATTGACACTAATATCACGCACGTCCGATTCCGGGAGTCCAACCAATGAGTCACCAACTAGAAAGTGTCCTGGTGTCAATGGTTCCAAATCGTTAGGATCACTAGATAAAGCGCTAAGCGGTCGGGAATTTAAACACGCCTCAATTTGTGTAAACACAGTTGTTAGTTCCTCAAATGTGAGTGAGACACCACCCACTATGCGTTTTAAATGATATTTTGCTTGCCGAACGCTAGCCTCCCATAAGCCACCGAAATGCGGAGATCTAGGAGGTATAAAATTCCAATTGATCCCGTCTTGAGACAAATAATTAACTACTTTATTTTTTAATTCATCTTCTTTCAAAAAATTTATAAAATCTCGCATTTCGTTGCTTGCACCTACAAAATTTGTGCCGCAATCTGAAAATATATTTTTACATTTGCCACGACGGGCAATAAATCGTTTTAAAGCGTTCAAAAACGATTCAGTAGACATATCAGAAACTACTTCTAAATGGACGGCGCGAGTGACAAAACACACAAACACACATAAGTAGGCCTTTAAAATCTTACTATTCCTTAATTTTGAGGATCTTATATTAAATGGTCCAGCGTAGTCCACTCCACAATTATAAAAAGGTTTACTTGGCACTAAACGACGCTCAGGTAATTCACCCATTAAGGTATTAAAACTGAGTGGTTTGACTCGAAAACTAACTATACATTTACGTAGCATCTTTTTAATTACATTTAAACCACCCAACATCCAAAATTTAGAACGAATATTAGCAAGCAAATTCTGAGCGCCCATATGTAGATTTTTCCTATGTTCGTAGGTTATTATTAAATTACTGAAATTATTATTTTCCAGAATTATAGGAAATTTGTAATTATAAGGAATAGATGCTTTACTTATTCGACCACCTACACGCAGAACATTGTTTTTGTCCAAAAATGGGTTTATAGCAATTAATTTACTGGAGTGAGAAATGGGTTTTTTTTCTTGTAAACACTTTATTTCTGTAGAAAAATCAGAATTTTGAGAAATTTTAACAAGAGTTAGCAAGGACTGTTCTAATTCATTTACAGTTAAATTACCATTTATTCTGTTCTCTTTATTTAACTTTAAATTATTACAAAATCTAATACAATATGCTGTTACACGTTGCAATTTTAAAAAACTAGAATATCTTGTAAACACATTATTTTCTGCTATTGTAGCATGCAGAATAGTCCTGACATTTTTTCGTTCGGGTATTTCTTGATTAGTTTCGTCTATTTTGACATCAACTTTAGGCCAAAATGATTCGTCTTTTCCTAGCCAGGCAGGTCCATGCCACCATAAACTTGAGTTTATTAAGTCATTGGTACTACATCCACGAGAGATGAGATCAGCTGGATTGTCAGCACTTACAACATGATGCCAATTATTAATTAATTTATTCTGCTGAATCTCACTTACTCGATGGGCAACGAAAACATTCCACTTTGCTGGGTCTGCGGCCAGCCAGGACAGTACTATTGTAGAGTCGGTCCAACAAATTACTTGATCTATTTTTATGTTCAGGGCTTGAACCGTTTTACTCACTAATCGTGATAACAGAAGAGCGCCACATAACTCCATTCTTGGCAGGGTGACACTTTTGATTGGGGCTACCTTTGATTTTGCACAAAGAATATGATTTTCTATTTTTCCATTTAAATTAATTGAACGTAGTATTAAACACGCGCCATAGGCCCTTTCCGACGAATCACAAAATCCATGAACTTCTATTTTTATTGGATGGAAGCTTATGGCGTGTCTTATTATAGACAAATTATTTAAATAAGGCAAATCATTATAAAATTGTTTCCAAAGCTTATATATGTCTGGTGACAGTTCTTCTTCCCAATCAAGCCCTACTTTCCATATTTGTTGCATAATCATTTTTGCCCGTATGACTATGGGTCCTACCAAACCAAGAGGATCAAAGATTTTTGATAAAACTGACAATACATTTCTTTTGGTCACTTTAATGGGAAAATCTATTTGAATTGTATATTGTAAACTGTCTTCTGGTATATTCCAAAATACTCCTAATGTTCTTGCGATGTCTTCATCAACCACGTAATGCTTGATATCATTTATTCTTTTATTTTCAAAAACTTCCTTTCTATTCGAAAACCATTTTCTTAATTTAAATCCACATTTTTCTAATATTTCCGAAATTTCTTTTTAATTGTATGACCTCCTCTACTGTGGAACCCCCAGTTAACAAATCATCCACATAAAAATTATTTATTATTTCCATACTTGCCTGTGGGTGTAGGGCTTCTTGTTCTTTCGCTGCTTGATGTAAACAACGTATCGCTAGGTAGGATGCTGGAGTCGTCCCATAAGTCACGGTATTTAACTTATAGTGTTTAATATCTTCGTCTGGTGTGGATCTCCATATTATTCTTTGGAGATTTCTTTGTCTCGGATCAATCCAAACTTGTCTGTACATTTTTTCCGCATCTGCACCTAAGACGACATTATGTTGCCTAAAACGAATAAGTATCGAGTATAAATCATCCTGTATTGTCGGTCCTGATTTCAATTTGTCATTTAGGCTAATACCTCTACTAGTCTTGGCACTAGCATCAAACACCACACGTAACTTCGTGGTCGTACTATTTTCTTTTATCACCCCGTGGTGTGGCATATAATAAACTATTTCATCACTATTTATTTCATTATCAGGAATCTCCGACATATGGCCCAGTTCTTCATATTCATTAATAAATTTAGTATATTCGTTTTTCAGATTTTCATTATATTTCAATCGTTTCTCCAATTTTAAAAATCTTCTTTCAGCTATTTCCTTAGATTCACCAATATTTTCGATTCCATCTCTAGTGGGTAACTGGACTATAAAACGCCCATCACTTGCATGGCTTGTAGTTTTCAGAAAAAGTTCTTCACATTCTCTTTCTTCTTGACTCCAAATTTTCTTCGTTCCCACTTCTTCCAATTTCCAAAAGTTTTCCATCTGTTGGTCTGTATTAAGTTGAGATGAAAAACCGCACGTGGTCTGGCAAAGATTTGACTGAGTATTATTTGACTTGTTTTTCCTACTTGATGGTAAGCTTCCTGTGATTATCCATCCAAATCTTGTTTTTTGGAAAAGTGGCATGTTCTCTTCTATTCTTATTTGACCAGCAAGCAATAGTTCGTAGAATACATTTGCGCCCAATAATATGTCGATTTTTGAAGGTAGATGAAAATTTGGGTCTGCTAAATTGATATTTGAAGGAATCTTAAGCTTGGTTCTATCAATTGGCAACATCGGTATATTATTTGTAATTTTATTAAGCACAAACAAATTTAAATTAACTGTAAAATCATTTAATTTAGATTTTATATCGACTTGCACTCGTTTAGTTGACTTTGTCACTGATGTATTAATTCCTAAAATACTCATATTAACTTCACTCGTATTTAAATTTAATTTAGTTACCAATTCACTGGTTATAAAATTAGATTGCGAACCACAATCCAAAAGGGCTCGTACTTCGTGACTCACACCTTTATTATCAAATATTAACACTCTTGCAGTAGATAATATCACTTCACCCTCACTACAAATTTCATTTAAACTAGCATGGGTTGACAACGAAGTATCACTAGGTGGCATATTTTTATTTTCTACTTCACTATTTATTTGTCCATTATTTTTTGGAACCCATTTTGAAAAATCAATATGAAGTAGCGTATTATGAGGTTTATTACACTTTGAGCAACCCCTGTATGAACATCTAGTGCTGATATGATTATCCCTAAAACAATTTAAGCAAAGATGCAATTTTTTTATTTCATTTATTCGTTCTTGTTCATTAAAACTTAAAAACTTAGGACATTTAAAAATCGGATGTTTACTTTCCTTACATATTGCACAAACATTGTCTTGCTTATTAACTAAAAGACCATCTCCAGATGCAAGAAGACTTTGCGAATTTTTATGAGGACCTCTGAAAGGTCTAAATCCCGATTTATTATTAGGCACTTGAGGTGGTAACTGATTTAGACCTTTTTTATGTGACTCTAAATTTTCAAGTATGTGACACCGTTCTGTCAAGAAATTTAAAAAATCAGAACAAGAAACTGTACTCTGTTTTACACTAAATGTTTCCCATTCACGCTTTGAATTTATGTCCAATTTACTACTAAAAATATAAAGTAACAAAGTATCCCAAGTGTCTACTGGTTCTTTTAAAGTTTTTAATGCTCTTAGATTTTTTTGTATTTTATCAGTGAGATTACGTAAATCACACAGTGTATTATTGTTTCCAACAGTTGGTAATTCAAAAAGACACTTAACATGGCTTTGTATAATAAACTTCTTATTTTCGTAACGATCTGTCAAAAGTTTAAATGCCACAGTATAATTCATATCATTGATTTCTATTGAGTGAATTACCTGAGCCGCCTCGCCCTTGAGGCATGACTTTAAATAATAAAATTTCTGGACATCCCCTAATAGGTTATTATTATGAATCAAGGCTATAAAACTGTCGTAAAAACCTAACCATGAATCATAACTTCCACTAAACGTTGGTAAGTCAAGTGGCGGTAATTTTACAAAACTTTGTTGTAAGCTATTATTATTTAATTGAGAATTATTTACGTTTATATTTGCATTGGGAACAGCAGGCGGTGTAGTTTCATTTAATAAATCTTGAAATTTGCAGATTGTTTCAAAATAAGTTTCCTCGAAATTTGTTCTATCGGCCTTTTGTGAAGGATCATGGTATTCTATTTCAGATTGAACGACGTCAAATTTATCCCATAAAACTTCACATTTATTATAACGTTCCCGAATACTTATCTTGTTTGTGGTTTCGTCACAATTCGAAACGAAATCATGAAACCGATTTAACTGCTCATATATCTGTGATTTATCGCCTTTAAGCTTTTTAAGCATATCTATTGCCTTTCCTTTGGCGGACATGATTACGAATCTTAAATCTTAAAAATAAACAGAAACACTATAACAGAGTCTGAGTCAAGTTTAAAAATGCAGAATAGCAAAACTCTTGCTTAGCCTTATATCTTATTTAACGATAACAAATAACAATATTAATTATTGGCAGATATTTCTCTATTACCTATTACTACGAAATATTTATTCACATTCCTATACTTACATGCATGCACTTATTTACTATAATAAACATAGTATGATTATTGATTATTTTGGGAGTAACGTTCAAATGAGCAAAGGCTGCTTACTATTATTTATTTCAATATCTATTAAAAACAACCAAGTAAAAACGTAATATACACGTCTATTTTATTTATGGGCAGCCGTTAATTTCACTCTATTTATTTACTGCAAAATACCACTCAAAAACGCATATATTTAAAAACAACTCCTCTTATACCCTTATTATTTATGATTAAAAGAGAATTACTCACCCGACCGCTCTGTTAACTTATTATTGTCGCTATTATCGTCGCTTGAAAGTCCAGTCTATTATTTTCTTCTATTAAACTTCTGATATTCCAGGAACTTTCACTATTATATTTTCACTTAATTTTTCTTTGTCCAAAGTTCTGCTATTCCAAACCATGGACTACTACTTTTGCTGATACTATTATTACAACTAATTTGCTCACTAGCTTCTCGAAAATCCTGTTTTTTCTATTAATTGGCCAGGACTTCTACTACTTATTTACGTCACTTTTATTGTTCACTAACTTCTTGGAAATCCTGTATTTCCTATTAATTTGCCAGGATTTCTACTACTTATTACTTTCACTTTTATTCACAGGATTCGAAGGATCGCAATCCTACTCTAAGGAACATAATTCCGTTATCCGGTTTGAAGGATCAACATTCCGTTATCCTGCTCGAAGGACCAGGTCTGACCCACTCTAGTTCATACCCTGGGTCTGGGTACGCTCTTGGGCAATAATAATAGCTGTCTAAATAACTAGAGATGTGCATTATAGCGATTTTTGAATAACTAGTGAAAGAGTTAGAGTGATTCGATAATCACTGTGATTTTTAACGGTGATTATTCACTACAGTGATATGTTTTTTTTTTAATTTTACATAGAGAATTTTACACGATGGTTATTATCGTGTTAGGCGTATCTATGACTTTTGGGAACTTCAAATATCTAGATTGAGATAAAATTATCATTTTCCGGCTTGCAGATCTTATTGACTGGATATGCTATTATGGTATTGTTCTTTTCTCAATTTAGTGAATTTTATTCAGGTTTTATAATGCTAAATTTGGCAAAATTAGATTTTTTTTCTGCTAATAATATATAATTAATAAAGGTAATTTTTATTTAGCAAAATTTTCAGAAAAATGGCCTAGAAAAGACTCCTACATTTTGTAGATTTATCCACATTTTTGTAAAAGATACGTTTAAACATTATAAAACTAGTCAATAAACAGAAAAAAAATACCTATTTTGGCTCAAATATTGGTATTACCAGTAGCAGAGTAATAACTTATTTTGCGTTATACACAAGTAACTTTAAAATACAGGAGGAAAAATTCTTAATGGAGAACTGAACAAAATTTTTGAAACAGTTAATAAAAGATGATTCTTATTTTTTACAAAATGATTGTTTTTTCAGTTTTCAGTATTGGCATAACCGTACAAGTAAAAGAAATTCGAAGGTCCAGGAAATATAATCCGAAAGAGCGCGCGCCCTGTTCATCACAAGCCAAATAATTTTTTTTGTTTCCATGGTCTGCCTATTTATCAGTTTAATTTTTAGTAAAATATAATTAAGTCCTTGCACAGACCAAGTAAAGCATTAAAGCACGCGTTAAATCACTAAATAAAATACCATATTATAAACATTAAACCACCCAATGGATAGAAGAATTAGGAGGTATAAAACACAGATCAGTGAAAATATGCAGTAGCAGAGGCAGCGATAAGATACAACCTACAACCATGCCAGAAGATATTGCTAATTATTTAATATTTTAACTTCAAAATTATCTGACGGTGATTTCGTGGTCACTGCGATATGTCGCACGCTTAGTAACAAAGGGGCACAACTCAAAAAATGGGATTTTTCAGTTTTATTCATAAAAAGGCCCAAAAAGCTGCCTTCTATCGGTTTATAACCGACTGACGCCTAAAACTCACTCTTTTGGAGTGTAGAAACCTACATCGGCCTTTTTAGTTCTGGAGGAAGCCTGGCGCTTTTTTAGTTCTAAACGGTCACCATTCCGTATTATACTAACACTATACCGAAGAGGTTGAATTTCTTTTCAGCGTATTTGTGATGGTGCCTTTGTTTGATAAATTGTGAGGTAAATAATAATTTAATTTTTAGTGAGATAGGGGTCTATTTTTAGTTAGTTCATTTTTATATTTAAAAGTGATGCAATTATAAAGACGTATTTATGTTTATGCTCTTTTATTACTGAAATTATAAGCACATTTTTACTAACTTTATGTAAGCTTTGCTAATTTATAAACGTACATTAGGTCTTAGTGCTTTTTAGATTTAAATTATGAAAACTTATACCTCTCAGTATTTAGAGTTAGGCCTATCTAGTACTAAACATTAGGATGTGAGGTTTCTTTTTCCCTTAGAAAACCGTCGTCATGTCTGAAAGAGCTCGCAGAATGGTAGATACGGCTAGATCTACCTTCCAAAAGATAAATACTGTATCTCTTTTTGAGTTTTTATCTTTGTTTGCCTTTCTCCTGCTCCGTCGTTTTCTAATTTTTAATTGACATCTTTTTCTTTCAGGGAGCCTTACTTTTAGAATTTAAAAACCAACAGGTATATCGTATTGGTTTAGATCAGAACATCGAACAGGACAATAATATAGACTCGATTGTGGTAAATAAATATTTTTTTGAAAAAAGGCGTTTTAAATTTTAAAAATGATTATGTTTTAAACTTCATACGAATTTATTGAGGGAGAAGAGTGTAGTATAGAAAAAAAACTGAAAATTTGACTTTAAATCAAGGCATAAAAAGATAATAATAGTGAAGATTTGAAGCTGGTAAGTTTCACTATATATTTAAAAAATCGCTATTCTATAATTTTAATGATGTTTTTTTGTTTTAGACCGAAAATAATTGTGTTGTTGAGCTAGATAGAGACTGCCTTCAAGAAAAATCAAAACATCTCAGTTTGGAAGGCATCGAACAAAATTCTAAATATTTGGATGTAATAAGTTTGAACCATTATAATAAAGGCCTCCAAAAAGTTAATATTTTTTGTTTCAGACCTTCAATGATTCTGTTGTTGAAGTAGATCCAGAGCGCCCTAAAGAAAAAACGGATCATCCAATTATGCAGATGGACAATGAAAATAATGTAATTCAAGGTTTGGGTGTGGGAGTAAGTTCAAACCAATTTACAAAAAATATTCAAAATTTTCACGGTTCTATTTGTATTTCAGGTTACTCAATCATTTACTGTTGAGGTAGACAAAGAGTGTCCCACCAAATTACACATAAAACGAAAATGCTGTACAGATGTAACGAACAAATACCGCATTTCTCCGATAAACTCAAATGAAAGTGATCTTGATCACACCGATTCTGATCCGACTTATTCACAGAAAAATTATAAAACTAGGTACCCTTTTTTGAAAGATATACCATCAACAAGCTTCGCAATGCCTGAAAGTAGTTCGTCTTCGAGTTCATCTTCCGATAACTCTTCAGAGTCGTCTACAGATGAAGAAAATCTTAAAGAGAATGTTCAGAAAGGAAGGAAACGTTCTAGAAATCCCGAAACTTGGAAGCAAATTAAGGCCAAAAAACTTATAGCGGGAAAGCCTATAAGTCAGTATCTAAATCCAAAAAACAAATTCCAGAAAGAAAAATGAAATCAACTTGTCCCGAGATCTGTCGATTAAAATGTGATGATAATATTGATACGGAAGATCGAACAGTAATATTCAACAGTTTCTGGAAACTTGGGAATATCAATAAGCAAAGTGCATTTGTTGGTTCATGCATGAAAAACATAGTTCCGCGATACATATATACTAATGCTGAAAGACCTAGAAATGCGAACCAGAGGCTTTTTACTTCACGGTAAATGGTTTGCCACTACGAGTTTGCAAAACATTTTATAAAAACACCTTAGACATATCCCGCATATCCGACAAGATTCGAAGATTCGCACTGTAAGACATAAGATGGGCGAAAATGGATTTCTACAAGAGGACAATCGAGGAAAACACAATCACCACCTACAACTTGATCCAAATCTCAAAGAAGAAATAAAAAATCACATTAACTTAATACCGAGAATTGAATCACACTATGTTCGATCGACTACTCAACGTGAATACATAGATGGCAGTAAAACTATTATTCAACTCTACAAAGATTTTGAAGAATATCAAAAATCAAAAAATAAAAGCGCAGGAAAATATTGGGTTTACTATAACATATTTACAAGGTACTTCAATATCGGATTTCATCAACCTAAAAAGGATCAGTGCGATCAGTGCCTATCCTATCTTAATGCACAGGGAACATCCAAAGAAAATTTGGAAGAGGAATATAGAAACCATTTAACAGAGAAGGATTTATGTCGCACAGAAAAGAAAAAAGATCGTTTTGAGATATCAGACAATAAAAAAGTGGTGGTTTACGATCTTCAAGCGGTCCTACAGTGTCCAAGGGGTGAAACTTCCGCTTTTTATTATAAGTCAAAGCTAAATAGCTACAACCTAACCCTTGTGGAATTAGACAAAATAGAAGATAATGCCAAATAACACAGTGCCTACAAAGATGTCCATTGTTGTTTTTATTGGAACGGAACAGAAGGTAAACGTGGAGCTATTGAAATAGGTACATGCATTCTAAAATATTTTGACACACTATTTAGCAGTAATGCCCATTTATCCGAGACTGGATTAGACATAACATTCTATTCTGACAACTGCTGTGGCCAGAAAAAGTATAAATTCATTACCTTTATTTATATGCAATCAGTCGTTACAACATCAAAAGCCTAACGCATAAATTTTTAATCAAGGGACACTCACAGAATGAAGGAGACAACGTACACTCTCTAATAGAAAAAGAAATAAAGAGAAACTTAAAATCTGGGCCCATATACACTCCCCATCAATATGTCACTATAATAAAAAACGCAAAAAAATCGAAGCCGCCTTCATGAGCAACCATGAGCCAATGTTCATGAACTCTCACAGGAGTGTTTCCTTGATATTAAAAAACTTCAAGAGGATCTGGGATGTAATTTTAGGGAAGATGTCCAAGGAAATGTCTTATCTTGGAATAAAATAAAAAATCTTATACAGCTTTTTTTTATAGGACATCTTATTCTTAGACATCTGATGGTTATATTGAAGTAGTTGTGAGATCTCAAAGAAGAAAAATGAAAAAAATCGAAAAGTTACAATTGGGACTGGCTTACCCAACAAAAATTGAACTTGGTGAAAATAAGAAGATAGACTTAAAAGATCTCATTTCAAAAAACTTAATACCCAGTTTTTATTCAGATTTTTTTAACTCGATATTGTAAAATTCGGTTGTTTTTAAAATTCATTACTTGTTATTTATAAGAGTTCCTACTGTTATGATTTTAATAACGGGTTATATTTATAGGTACCAAAGTTATAGATTAAGAAATAAATTTTATTTTTGTGTACAAGTAGCATAAGGCATTACCTGATTTATAAAAAATAGCATTTCATACTATTAAAATGATCGAAATTAAATTCTAATTTTGTATATTGTTGCGTACCTCAATATTGCAATAGTATTATAGTACCCAATATAATTTTACAATTTAAATCTACAGAGACACAATCATAAATATGTAATAACAAAATCATAAACTTTTAATAATAAAAAGTATCATTTCGAAATAAACATCGCATTAAAAGTCTGAAATTAAAAAAGAAACAGGCACATTTCTAATAACGTTATTTTTTTATTTTGAAAAAAATTAAAGCTAAAGAGGCGCAAACTGATTTTATCTAATTTGCAAAGCCACAAAGTCCACAACATAACTTTGATTTCGAAAAACTTTAACGACCTCGTATCTCAACTATATTAACCGTGATAAAAATATATTTGTTTGGAAATACCACACAAATGCTTTTCATAAAACGAAGATATAGTTAGTCTTTCACCATTACATCAACAGTTTTTGTCATTTCTAAGAAAACTGTAATTTTTTGGTTATGCCTCTTTAGTACTAAAGGTGCGATGTGGCCTCTCCTCTGTATATTTATTTCTTGTCTTATAATGCGCAATATCTGAAAGTGGCTTCCCACGGCCTGTCTTAGAACAGGCCAGACCCGCGCGGCGGACAAGCACAGGTAAGCACGGATCGGGCTTAGCCGCGCGTGAGGTCTTCCCATGGCCTGTGTGAGCCTGTTCTTCAAGAGTTTGAAGATAGGGTTCCGTTTAAAAATGTCGCGTGAAACTCGGCATTTAACTTTTCGATAGGTTGACTGGTTGACAGTAGGTTTAAAATAACCAAATATAGAATAGAATATACCTAGTATGTACTTATAGATACCTACATAATATGTAACATGAAAACATAACAATCATAACATTAAGAAACAACTAAAAGGCGGCTTCTTAGTACTCCTAATTCTGGATAACATATTACAATAGCAATCTACAGCTCACTACAAAACAAGATCACGAGTCGGCCCGACCGAGTTTCGTTACTTTTTACCCTTGTCTATACGGTCTAGCGGAAAGCTCTAAGCGGTTTCGTGGTCTAGTGGTACGGTTCTGGGTTTCCGATTATGGCGTCCTGCGTTCGATTCCCGTCGGTGGTTTTTTAAAAATATATATTAAGGTATTTGTTTTTTTCTAAATTTGGGTTAGTTTTGGTTCATTGAGCCCTGGAGCGAGCGAAGCGAGCAGAGGGCCATGCATGAAGTTAAGATTGACTTCGAAACTCGTTCGGGCCGATTCGTGACCTTGTTTTGTAGTGAGCTGTAGATGCTAGTACATGTTACAAAGGAAATTTATTCCTATGTAATGTAAAAAAAAATATTTTGTTGTGTTAGAACTAAAAAATATAATCCATTGCTTTTTTTTAAAGAGTATTTTTTGGCTTTTTGCCGAAGTTAGCATGGTATATTCTAAACGCGTGCTTGTAAAATTCTCTACTTGTCTGGGTAAAATTAACTTTTATTTGTGACTTTTAATATGCTCAACTGTAAGCCTGTTTCTAGAGTCTGTCCATGCATTTTCGCAAAGCGAAAAAATGCGTTCAGTGGCCGCGTTGAATGCTGGAATGGACGCGATAAATTGAAATATCATTAGAATATTTTTTTGTGGAACTAAAAATTAAATTTCATTTTTCGATGGGCGTTTTGTTTTGCGGCAAATTTGATTCTTGATTGAAAATCGGGACATTTGGCGTCCAGCTATAGGTCTTGGCAGAACGTATTAAAATGGAAAATGGCCCCAAAAATCAATCCTAATCACAGATAACAACAGACACCGACAGGTCGCGACAGATCAGGCCAGGCCGCGCCTTTGAAGTTACCGACTTGCGGCGGATCGGACGCGCAATCACGGATCTTTCCGGGCGACCTCGGACGTCACCCTTCCCACGGCGTGTTGGCCCGAGCTGGCGCGGTCCGGCCTGTGATATCACGGGCCGTGGGAAGCCACCATGAGACGCTGATTACCGACCGCTTTTCTCAATAGACAGATTTCAACAACCAAATCAAACTCGGCCGATAACCCTAACTTATACGTTAACGCAGCCACTATTTGACAGTTCTAAATTCACTTTTCGATCGAAAAAACAATTGAAAAAAGGGGCAGTTGACGGTTAATCAATCTATGCGGTTAATTGACAGTATGATCAAAGTATTGGTTTCTTATACTCGGGTATGATCATCACAGAATTATTTTATGGATCTTGGTAATGAGTATGAGTAACAATAAGGGCTGATAAATATGGATGAATTATTGGACATTGCTGTTTTACAATCATTTGATAGTGACAGTACAGTGACTTACTTAGACGATATATTTATATTAAATATCTTTAATCATGGGAATGGGCAAAACGCTATTGGAAACAGAGCTGGAATCCATATGGCTTTCAATTTGGAAGAACTCTCAGATACTACGTTGGGGGTTTGGAACCTTCGGCAACATGCACTAAAACAGAGTTTTATCCACAATACCGAAACAGAATTTTTGCACTCGACGCGCGTTTCGCTAACCATGTTAGCCTCATCAGGAGATGATTACAAGGTGTAGTCGCAGTCGCAGTTTCGCGTTAGCGAAACGCGCGTCGAGTGCAAAAATTCTGTTTCGGTATTGTGGATAAAACTGTGTTTTAGAAATCTCAGAGCATGTTTAGGCTTAAAGTTAACATTGTTTGTACCCATAGTACACGAAATTTTTTTTCTTTTTTATAGTCTCTGACTCTGACAATAATTAAAATAAGGTTAGATCTATATTTATTTTCTACTACTGCGCATGCTTTCGCTTTGTTAACGGCTTTGCATATCGTCCGTTCAATACCGTCATTTAGCGGTTACGATATACGACAAACGAGGTTCCAATGTCAAAGTTGTCAATTAGCGTTAATCGAAACCGAATTTTGTAAGCAACGATAACTCCCTAATAACTATCGCCCATCACTATAAATAACGGAGGGTTGCAAGATGGACAATGTGTACAAACAACACTCGCTCCTTCACTAACCGGCACCAAGGACCCAACACCTACGACATCCCAGGAACCAAGTCTACGCATGATCAATAACGCAACATCACATGGACCAAGACAGTGCGAGAGTGCTTAGCGCACTAGCACAATTAGAAAATCACAATAAGGAAGGATGGACAATGTGTAACAGTAGGACGCTTGCCCTGATTTTTTATTCAAAAAAAGCCGGACATTTCTTCACAAATGCATTCAAACAATAGTTATTTGTGCAACCAGTTGGGACAAGCATTATTTTTCGTAACGAGCGGATTTCTGCAAAATAAAGCGGGTTACGAAAAATCGTGTTTCCCGACGTGTTTTAATCGTTTCACTTACTAGTTTTTCTAATTTTGAATATGATGTCATCCTCGGAGGTTAATTTGCCGAATGCGGAAAATTGTTACCCAAAAGTCATTAAAAAAACACGCCTTCCACGAGCGGACGAAGCGAACTTTACCAAGCATTATTGACAAATTTCCGCTCTATTCTCAGGATGTATAGGATCTCATCCACCACAGGAAGGGGACAAAATCCCCCTGACATCCCGCCATAATTCAACTCCAACACTCTCGTCTCTCAGCCTAGGTTCGATCGTCCGCCCGGTTAGCATGGAACGGATCCAGCTCGTTATGACCGAACCCACCCCTGTCCGCTCCATCCATCGGTAGATCGAGCCCACGGCTGTGTTATTTCTCCTTCCTATCCGCAAGTACGCTCTTTCAATATCCGCAAGCAGGCTCCATGACAACACGACTGACCTGCCCGTTCGATATGCGTGGCTGTTCCGGGCTCAGAACCAACACTCCCTGAGATATTGGTCCACCAGCCTCCCCAGTTTCTTCATCAAGAGGCAAACGGGCCTGTACGATTTCGTATCGGTGTAGTCGTTCCATCCCGCTTTGGGGATGTACTACTCTGCTGTGCTTCGATAGCTCCGGGACATACCCGTGTGCGATGGAGGCTCTGAAAACGTTCATCAGCGGCATGCTAAGGAGTCGTAAAGCTCTCAATTGCCCACTTTAGTCGTTTATTGTGGGTGACCATTTTTTTCGCAGTGCTAGGAGAGTTAGCCCTAATGCTGTACACGGCCCCACCCCTACCTACCAGGCCCGCTCCAACCTTCAACACAGTGTTGCCACATGAAAATCCTAAAGACTCCTGATTAATGACAAAATAACAACTTTTACTCGCAAAGTGATCAAACTAGTTTAAAAAAGAGGAACCTACTAAAAAAATCAAGCGATTTTATGAAAAATTATTGCATAAATTGAAAATGAAATAAAAAATTACGATTATGTATAAATAGAAAGGCGTACGAATAAAAATTAAATTATTTGTTATATGTATAATGAAGATCATAAAGCAATTTCTATGAAACAGTTTTTATGATATTTTAATTGCCACATATCACTAATAATAATTGCAATACACCTGCAAACGTTACCAAAATATCCAAATTTCGGATAAAATACCTATAAACGGCAACACTGTAGGCCTTCACTGTTGTCGTTCCATTTCGTTTGTTCAAGGTCAAGAATCAACAAATACAAAGTGTTCGTGAAGCTTTAAAAAAACGTCTTAAAGACGTTCATCTGAATCAACTGTAAGACGTCTTCTGAAAGATGTATTAAAGACGTCGTGTTTCGATCTTCAGACGTTCAGGCATAATATGGACATAAATATGACGTCATTGAGATGTGGTGGGCTATCTGGGTTGACGCTCAGCCCCCCCAATATTTCGGAAATCAGATCATACAAAAATGAATTGTGATTTAATCGGCAGTGTGCTGAACTGTGCTGGATTAAGTTTTTCTCAAAATTTCAATTTCCGATCATTTTCTGCTAGTTGCCCCCCCCCCCCCACATTCGAATTTCCTGAAAATTTTGTAACCACTTACTGTGCTCAAAGTGTGCTTTACTGTGCCGATGATATTTTGAACCGTGCCGTTTGGATACAAAGTTATAGGGGAAAATAGATGAGGGGCTGACTTGACGCTCAGACCCCCTTCCCCGAAAATTTTGGAAATCAGATTTTACAAAAATGGATAGATGAATTTGTAGTGTGATATTTTCAACTGTGAAAAGACTGTTTAGTCTAAACTGACCAAAATAAGTTGACGTTGTGTTTTTGTTTTCTGTCATTTAAATCAGAGAAACAGTTGCAGAGCCAGGATAGTCACGCTGATAATAATCAGGACCGCCCAGAAGTCGAGATGGTATTCCCTATTTATTATTTTATAGAGTTTAATCATTTATTAAAATTGTAGTCTTTCATTATTGAAACCTGCACTTGGGAAATATGGGTATGATGAATGGGTATGATGAAAACGTATTTTATTTTTGCATATCAGCACTCTTGCATTGTTGCATTTTGTACAATCGTATTTTCGTATTTCTATATTTTTGTATTGTAACGGAACTCGCGTTATTTTAATATTCCCTAGGGGGAAGTGGGGGAAGGGGCAACTGCCCCCCCTCCTTCAGCCTGCGCCCATGAGCACAGTGTGTCTAACCACTGCGCCACCAGACCCAATGAAAGCAATTTTGTGAACCGTAAATACTACACGCTTTTTTCATGATAAAAATTTGGGTTAATTCTTCGTATTCTGGTTAGACAATGCAGATACAGGTGCATTAACATCTGAAGTTGTTTGAGAATACTGTGGTACGTCATTGCTACGCATTTTTGTGACTATTTCTTGGTGGTGGTTTTCATCCATTTGAAGATATGGCGTTATTGATTTCGTATTAGACTGGCCAGTGATTTTTATGAGCTGCTGCTCGCCTACGCCTTTGTTGCAAGATTGGAGACAGCCGTACCTCGTAAGGATTGGTTACTTAGTCTGATATTTTCTCTATTTAAACCAGACACTTTTGCTTGTGTGGCAGTCCATTTGCTTACCGTATTTCGTCCAGCAAGAACATCTATAAACCAGTTTCGGTTTAATTTCCAAGCGGGATTTACATAGTGAGAAAAAGTCGATTGTTTTTTATTCCATCTCGCTTTTCTAGGAATTTTTTGTATAATCGAATGGGACACAAATCAGGATTGATCTTTTCAATGAAGCGCATGGTTTTTTTCCCTCCTTGTGTAGTCATTTTCTTCACCTACGTTATTTTTTTCTTCTTTAAATATGAAATTAAGCACTCAAAAGCAAAAGCAAAAAATACCTGCTTTTGTAATCCATCTGGGGGTTTCTTCGTCGAACCGCGAAATATTTTGAAATTCTTCGTACTTTAGAAAAACTGCTCTTCCTTTTTAACTAACTTAAAAGTAGACAAGATGTGTTAGACAGTTTTTGATATTGACATTTATCTCGATGATTGGCGAAACATGCTACTGCCCTACTTAGATTTCTAAGACTACTATACAGACCTATGAGACTCTTCATCATTAACGTTGAAGTTATAACTACCTAATTGAAATTGAAGAAGAATAGTATATTATTTTTTCTTCAAACGTCAGTAAATCCGTCATTACTCGACTGTGTAGGCGGCCGTGAAGTTTCGTTTTTCCTCCGCCGGAGCTTTACTTTTCACTTTTCCGCCGGCGGAGGTAAAAGTGTTGTCATAGCAACATAGATACAATACAAACAGACAACAAAATAAGCGTCAACAACTCAAGATTTATTAAACTACAATTTGTATTTATCACTCAATTTGTGACTGCATTTCTAAAAATCACTAATTTAGGAACAAATTGGTTATTATTTAATCGAACTTACTCAATAACTGCTTATCAATACGGAATTAAAACGCAATCGGAGGCGCAATCTTAAAAAAATAATTATTGTTGACAGTGTCCACTGACAGCTTTATGTTACATTCACCGACACCGCTCTAAGCAAGGCCACCTACGACCGTGGTCTAAGCCGCCTTGCGAACCCATTTATCTTTAATAATAATTAGATATTATTACTATTAAAAAGATATGTTTTTGCATTAATTTGTCGACATTTGAAGAAAAAATAGCATATTTTATTTGGAGGAAAAGTTACTTTTCATGGCTTGCTCTCTATTACCAGCCTCACTCCGTTCGGCTGTTAAACACGAGCGCGCCATGAAAAGTATCACTTTTCCTCCATATAAAATAATATACTATTATATGGAGGAAAAGTAACTTTTCCTCCAAATAAAATATATGCTATTTTTTCTTCAAATGTCGACAAATTAATGCAACAATATCTCTTCTTAATAGTAATAATCATAATATCTAATCTATATATATATAAAACAAAGTCGTGTTAGTTACACCACTTATAACTCAAGAACGGCTGAACCGATTTTTATCATCTTTGGTTTGTTGGATTTGTCTCCGCCCAGAATAGCAGAATAACTATTAAAATATCAGAAAAATTCTCGGATAAAAAATTATACACAAAATTAGTTATAAATTAGGCTTGGACTCTGTCATCTTCCGCAATTGACCGCTCATGTCACGCACGATTTTAGTTTTTTAGTAATATTTGATGTCCACTGCAAATCAGTGACATACTACACATTATAGGATAGAAATTCAACGGAAAATAGTGGGAAAGAAGCATATTCAAATCTAGAAAGATATTGAAATACATAGAAAATACTCGAATAGAAAAATATAAAAATTATGGAGAATAAATGACAGCAACTGTCAAATCGATTGGTATCAATCATTCCAGATTATTCGGTAGATCAGTCATCCGTACTTAGTGTTGCTTAAATATAGATAGTAAAGCAACAACATTGAGTATTGCAATTCGGTGAAGTCCATCAAATACATCTGCAAATATGTTACGAATGGCGGTTTTTGGTATCCAAACCTCCAATACCAACGATGAAATTACGCGCTATCAAGTTGGTCGATATGTGAATTGCAATGAGGCGATTTGGCGTATATTCTCATTCGCATTATAAGATCCTTTACACAAATAGTGCACTAAATAAAAATCGGTCTTTCCCATTGGTCGATCGGTATGGCCCTCCGCTCGCTACGGGGGCTCAAGAAAAGAAAACTAACCAGGTGCTAACCCAATCTAACCCGAGACATACCCAAAATTAGGAAAAAAAGCTGTTTAGAAACATAATCTTTAAAAAATAATAAAAAAAGCGACGGGTTCGAACCCGCGTGTTCCAGGTGAGACCCAACGATCTAAACCTCTACACCACGAGAGCTCTTGATAGAAATCGATTGCATCACGCAGACATATCGTAATACGAGATGGATCGACCAATAGGAGTGGTCGATTTAAAAATCGTATATAAATATAGTGCACTATTTGTGTAAAGGATCTTTAAATGCTTCTCGTTCCCCATTCACGAACGTCATCTCACTATTGTGCATTTGGCGGTGCATCTGGAGAATGGCCAACGAGTATATTTCACCGTGTCGAATGTTGCTCATCGTGCAATTCCAGCGACAACATTGACCAGTTTTTTTGAGATTTGCCAAAGCGATCCGTTTGCACGAATGTCGCTTTACTCGGAGATGCCACGTTATTACACTTGGAACGCTTCATCGAAGAAATTTCAACGGTTCCAGGCCATCCGGATGTGCGTTCTACTGATGCTCTTGGTCGTATTTACACAGTTCATCCGAAGAATGATGAAGGCTTCTATTTGCGGTTGTTGCTGGTGAATCTTCGTGGGCCAACATCATTTCAATCATTACGAACTGTTAATGGTATAGTGTGCCCAACATTTCGTGCTGCATGTCAAGAGCTAAATTGGGACATGACAATCGCTGAAGCGATTATCTCTGCAACTTCAAGTCAGATACGCACATTATTTGCAATCATCATTTCGACAAGCTTCCCATCGAATCCACGTGACCTGTGGAACAAATACAAGGATAACATGTCAGAAGACATTTTACATCGAATTCGTGTCAGTTCAAGAAGTCCCGATCTTGAGGTGAATCAGGAGATGCATAACCAGGCTTTGCTCTTGATCGAAGACATGTGTTACTTCATGTGCGGCAGTTTGTTAGTCAGGTTGGGAATGCCAGCACTAGATAGTGGAATGAATAACGCATTTATTGGAGAATTGGAACGTGAACATGAATATGATCGACATGAATTATTATACCAGTCAGTTCAAACGAATGTACCCCTGTTGAACCCCGAACAGAAGGAAGTCTATAATACATTAATGAAGGCAATTGATGATGGAAATGGTGGTTTATTTTTTTTGGATGCCCCCGGTGGAACTGGGAAGACATTCCTCATGTCATTGCTTTTGGCCACTATATTCGTGCGAGATCTGACATTGCGGTAGCAGTTGCTTCTTCTGGAATAGCGGACACATTGTTAGAAGGATGCCGTACGGCTCATTCAACCTTAAAATTGCCGTTAAACCTTCAACTAACCCAAACTACATGTGCCTGAGAATAAAACGAAAAATATCGTATATCAGAATGTGCTACAGTGAAGAGAATCAATCCGAGTCAACCAATGCAGCAATATCCATAGCTGCAATAAAGCAAATGTCTTGCTGACACGCCATTGAAATACTTGATTTTTGAACTTTTATTGAATTTTTGGTTTCTTTAAATATATTATCCTAATAAACCACTGAACATAATAAATGTTTTGTATTGATTTTTTTACGTTAATAAAATAATAAATTAAGGATAGCTAAAAGTTAACACGACGTTCATTGGCTCTTAGGCGGTACGAAGTTCGCCGGGTCAGCTAGTTATTATTAAAGAAAAGGTTCGCAAGGCGGCTTAGACCGGTGTCGGTGAATAGGCACAGGTTGTTGCTATAGTAATGTAACATAAAACTGTCAGTGGACAGTGTCAACAATAATTATTTTTTTAAGATTGCGTCTCCGATTGCGTTTTAATTCCGTATTGATAAGCAGTTATTGAGTAAGTTCGATTAAATAATAACCAATTTGTTCCTAAATTAGTGCTTTTTAGAAATGCAGTCACGAATTGAGTGATAAATACAAATTGTAGTTTAATAAATCTTGAGTGGTTGACGCTTATTTTGTTGTCTGTTTGTATTGTATCTATGTTGCTATGACAACACTTTTACCTCCGCCGGCGCCGGCGGAAAAGTGAAAAGTAAACCTCCGGCGGAGGAAAAACGAAACTTCACGGCCGCCTACACAGTCGAGTAATGACGGATTTACTGACGTTTGAAGAAAAATAAATTTTCCTATTATCTTAAAATTTTAAATTCGAATGGCTATTGTTACGGTTACGGTCAACGTAATTGTACTGTAATTAATGGTATAAATATAATATTTAGGAATGACATATTATGTAAACCTATTATTTAATAGTATTTTTGTCTTTCCGACCAGTGTCACCATTACACCATTAAGATAAGAGTAGGTACCTACCTCGAGGTTGACCTAGGATAAGTTCGTATACATGTAAATATCTTTAAGTGGCGATTTGTCGATTGACACATAATGTAATTGAATATTTAGGGTTTAGGTAAGAGAACTGGGGGTGAGAGTGGAGTGAGAAGATTGATTTTAGAAGTAACAGAAACATATATGTTACGGTTGATACAAGTTAGTTAATTCGCGAATTAGCCGGCTAAAACGCGAATTAGCCAGATGCCAACGATAACACTTGAATGTGTGTTAATTTCGCATATTATCCAACGTAAGCAAACTAACAAAACTAACCCAAACTAATCCAAGGGTTAGTTTGGGTTATCCAAGGGTTATTTCTGTTAGTTTGTTTATGATGGATAATACGCGAAATTAATACCCATTTGGGTTTATCATGGCATCTGGCTAATTTGCGTTTTAGCCAGCTAATTCGTGCATTAACTAACTTCTCGTATTAACCGTACCATATAGACGTTGATTGTAAAACTAGGAGTTTTGTCAGTTTTGTTTACTCCGCGTAAAATCGTAATTAATTCTCAAACAACGCGTTTATTACAACGCCTAATACTATAAACTATAAGTATATGCAGTCATCAAACTGCTTGCTAAATTGAAATACTATTTATAGTCGAGATTAATTACGGATAATACAGTATTAGCAGTAATAGCACTGACCGGACACTAAATTAGATCGGTTCCTACCTATTCCTACCAATACAAAAAATAAAAATATATGTACCTAGTATATTATAACATTAAGAATAATTACATTACAGCTAATTTATATTTTATTTTATTTAGTTTAATACCAATAGTTAACAAATTCGCTTTGTTTATATGAGCTAAAGTAGGCATATTATAAACTATCAAAAATATTTCAAAAGGCAGTTATTTTTAAGTTTTCCACAATCCACAAGGTAAAATTGAAACCATCACCTTCAAGTAAAAAATCAATGACAAAGAACTTTTAGTCGGCCGGTTGTAACCTCAGGCGAAAAGGAAAAAACGAACCATGATTATCCACGAATTGGGTCCTATGCGTGATACTACAACCCACAGTGCCGTACTCATAGCAATTCTATAAACAGTAGAGGATATGATGCAGGGGTGTGCTGACGTATTCCTCTGGATAACCACCTTGAACTCAAATTCCAGATGCATAACTATGAAATACCCTATTTTTGATTTTTTATATAGATTTTACAAATTCAAATATCTTACTTTAGGTAGCTCATGCATAAATAAAAAATACTAACGTTTTCAACACGCGTCTTCGATAAACCAGTGAATATATAGTTTCATGACATTAGTTGATAGGCAAATAAGAATGATAGGCAAATAAGAAGCGAGAAAATTCTGAATTTTATTGTAAAAATTTATATACTTTTGATTTTTCTGTCGAGCCAGCTGTCTTCTGAATGGTTTGTAATGTAACTCCCATTCTTTGAGCTGCTGAAGTTGCCCCGTGTCGCGTGCTGTGTTCCCCAAAGATTTCCGTGTTTATACTGCTGGCTTTTAGTATTAACTTGACCCATCTGCTAATGGTTTGACTGCTGTCTGGATGATAGGGCTTTTTGTGAGTGAGTATTACATTTTGTTTGGTTTTGCTACTTGTGGTATCGATTGCATCTGCAAATGCAACGATCTATTAGCATATTTACAGTATCTGTGAATGCCGTAATTCCTGTTTTTGAACAAAAAAACAGGTATGTTCACTAGCTGCAACTGCAATTGCAGACAGTGGAGGGTACGATCGATTGTATCTGCTAATATAACGAACTATTCACCTTTTATTGACTGGTAGCACCCTTTTTCCTTTTGTGCGTTCTATGTAAGTCTCTAATAGTGTGGCTATACATAGTTCAGGTTGATTAATAAAATAAGGTAATATCAAACTAGGTTGAAGCCTGTTTAAGCCACTTGCTGTTATTTTATCCGGGAATCTGATTTCAATTATGTATTCATATTTAAAAATATTGTCTATTTTTACTTCCGGGTTGTCCGTGATTTGTGTGCCGTTATTAGTATTAAGAGTGTTACTAGCTTTAAAGTTGGATTTGTAGATTTAAGAATTCGTGAGGGTACATGCTCTTTAAGGGCTGTAGAACTGGGTAGGAATCCCAATTAATTGAGTATTTTGATTTTGGGGGTCTTATGTTAAATGTTCCATTGAGAAACCTTTTTATAATCGCTTCGTCTTTTGTTTGAGTAGGATGACTCCGAAGACAATTGAATGTTTAGGAGCTCAAGAATAGTTTACGGTTTTATTATATATTTGTTGGCGCTTAGAAAACCAGAAATTCCCCTATTTATTGTAAGTATTTCCGGATTGTTTGAGGGCGTTATCTGTCAATGAATAAATAATCACTTTTATCGCTTCATTAGGCACGCTTTGTTATAGAAAAGCTCTCCTGACAATGAGGAAGTTTCATCAATTTTTTATTTTTTTATTATTATTTTTTTTTATTTTTATTTTTTTTTATTTTATTTTATTATTGCTGATTTCGATAGCCCATGAAAAATAAGTGAACACATGTTTTTTCTTTTTTCCCTAAGCCGAAAAATGAGGCAGATACAACGCCTTGAGATGTGCTTATGACGTCATAATACACATGAATTGTTACGTCACACCATGCATAGTACATCTATATATACAAAGCAACTTCCTAATTTCGCTACAGCCAGAGAAATTTTCTTCCACAATGGTTGTTTCTCTCCGCAAGGAGATGTGAGTTAGTATTTTTCATGGTAAAGATAATAGACTGTTCTGCCAGTAGTTCCCTTTTCTCTTGTATAAACCCCAAAAGTGAGCATGGTTGCAGGGGAATAACTACGCTTTTTTCGGAATTTATATAAAACCTAAATCTTGTACCTAATGTTTATGTAATTTTATTTATACTTTTAAGCAATCTCTTTTGAATTACCAATAACTAGCCAATTGTCTAAGTAGAGTACAGTTTTTATACCCTTTAATTTTACATATCTTACAACTGGTTTCAATTTTGTGAAAAGATATGGAGCTGTACATAAACCAAATGAAACACAATTAAATTGGTATAGTACGTGGCAAAAAACGAATCTTAACAACTTTTTTGACTACTGTGCATAGGGATAAGGAAATATGCATCTTTAAGAGATCAGTTTTCCCCAAGAATGCGTATTTTGAAATTAAATTTTTTGCCGTCCTATGTAGTCTTCTACTTTGCTAACCGGAGTGGTGTCCTATTGAAAGGGATTTTATAATCCTGTACCCACTCTATTATTGAACTGTTTATACCTTTAATTTCTGCTAATTTTGAACGTATTCTAGTTCAGACGGTTGGCTAATTAAATTATTGAAAGGGAGGCTAAGGCACTAATACCACGGACTATAGTTGTTTCTGTAATTGATACAGTAGTTGTCTTGGCAGGATTTAGTACTCTCTTCGAGATTTAATTTTGATGGTCTGAGGACATTGCAGTTGGCAGCTGGTGGATACTTCCCTATCATACTGTTTTTTTTTATCTTTTAGTCTAAACTATCTGAGTTTGTAGTTCTGGCCTCGCAGGTGTGATTTTTTTTTCCTACACCTACACAGCTAGGTGGTCGTTACTTTGTTCAGAACCATCTGGTGCTTCTGATGTTGGTAAGTCTTGATTCGCATAAGTTATTTCCTCAGCTAGCGTGAGAAGATCTTCTAATGCATTTGCAAATGCAAAAGAGTTTCCTTGGTTTTGCTACTTATGATATCGATTGCATCTGCAAATGCAACGATCTATTAGCCTATTTACAGCATCTGCAAATGCTGCAATTTCTGTTTTTGAACAGAAAAATAGGTTCATGAATATGTTCACTATCTGCAACTGCAATTGCAGACAGTGGGTACGATCGATTGTATCTGCTAATACAACGAGCTATTCACCTTTTTGCTTGCTGCTTAACCCTGGTTATGCTTTCGACTGCATCTGCAAATGCAACGATTTTTTAGCATATTTACAGTATCTGCAAATACTGTAATTTCTGTTTTGAATAAAAACCAAGAGTGTAATAATTCGCTACCTCGAATGCAATCATTTTATGTAAGAGGGTTGCAATAGTATGGTGGTTATTTGTTTTTGTATCTGCAAATACATAGCGCTATACCGTTTTATTTTTGTCAGTACATATATCCTTTACATCGGCAAATGTAGGGATTATGATAATATTTTAATTTTGAGTTTTATTTATTATCCTGTAAATAAGTTTATTCTCTTAAATTTTCATATAGATTTGCATCGAATCGAATTGTAGTTTATAGTCCCACATGTGCCCCATACGGGCCATACGGGCCATACGGGGATCAAATATCGGAAAACGAATGATACGAAGGCATTATAACCATTTGTTTCTATTTTTTATATTCCTTTATATGGTATAAACGTTTTATTCTATGTAAAACATTAATAAATGTGCAGGCCGACCGGTATATATTTCCTCCTTTTGATTGTGTTATGCAAACACTTTTTGTGATTGAATAGTATTTCTTTGGTAGGATGTACGATTAGACGAGATTACTAGGGCACGTATCGTTAACTGTTGCTTATTACTTATTCATTTCGATATAATATATTTCAATTCCGAATATATTGTTTGATTCTGTGTAATTCTGCACAGACGACAAATAAATGTAACAATATTTTGTCATGCCCTCGTATATAAATAACAGTTTATTAGTATAGTTCAAATCGCAGTGAGCACATTTAATTTTTGTTTAATGCTTCATTCGCATTTTTGACTGTAACCCGTTCGCACTCTATTTTATTCTAGTAAGTATAGTTAGTTTTAGAAGTTTGAGATTATTATCCATTTCAATTTTATTAAGTAAAAAAATAAGGGTTACAAGTGTCATATTTTTCATAATACTCAGTTTAGTATTATACACATTTAGTTTGCTTTTATACGAGAGATTCTGTTTTTATATATTTCAAATAACCAGGTATTTATGTATATTTGAAATTTTAGCATATAATCTTATATGGACTCACCCCCTGATTCGCTTGGCATTTTTCTTTTTAAAACCAAAAGAAAGAACCGATATACGGATTCTTGCTTGTCACCGACCGGTACAAAATTGTAATGACGCATCAGCTCGAGCGGCTAGCCAGGGTCGGCTGAATCACCATGTTTTTAGATAACTTCTTTAAAAATTGTACCGATTGGGAAAAAGTTGTATACTACAAAGTGTAATGAGGGATGGCGGAGATGCGAAGGATAATAATTATTTAACTCCACTAACTCGACGCTCACTCGTCGCCTTGTTGCTGTAGACTACTCTCCGCCTCAACACGTGACGTCATCGGTGCCGGTCTTCACATTCCCTCCTTTTTTTCCAGTCTGAGTGGTTCAACCCTTGGTGTTGTAAGTTGTCCCTCTTCTTCTTGGTTGATGGTTAGCTCGTCTCCCGTTGTGGTCTGGTCGGTGATGGAATCTCCTTGAGGCTGGGCAGAAACTGGAGTTGTTGATAGGATATTGGGATCGTGATTAGGTTTAATTGGGATTTTCTTTACATGTGATATGTGTCTTTTGAATGTCTTTCCGTTTCTTTCTATTGTAACCTCGTTTCCTTTCCTCTATTTTACTTCGAATTCCTCGTTTAGAATTCTACTTTCCAACTTGTTTGAAGTTGTCATATTAAGGGTAACAACTTTATCGCCCGGTTGTATGTCACAATGCTTCGCTTTTCTTGCAATGTCTTCCTTTTCTTTCCCTTTTTGTTTATTTATCATATCAGTATCTCTGGCTTCTTCGTCTATATCCGTGTTAATTAGATCTTCAATGGACGGAAGTTTATCTCTGATGTTTCTGCCAAATAGCAGTTGAGATGGAGATTTGCCCGTTGTGCCATGTGGAGTTACGTTGTACATTAATATAAATTTTTGGATTTCTTTATGATAGTCCTTATTGTTTGCATGAGCAATTTGTAGTCTTTTAAGTATGGATTTATTAGCGTTCTCGACTTCTCCATTCGCCTGAGGCCAGTACGGAGGGGTTTGAATAAGTTCAATGCCGTAATTGTTACAAAATTGCTTAAACTCCCTGCTTACGAATTGTCTCCCATTATCTGCTCTTATGCTTTTAGGATACCCCAGTCTTACAAATATTTCGGATAAATGGTCTATAATTATTGATGAAGTAGTAGTCTTTAGAAGTTTTATCTCCCGGTATCTGGAATAATAGTCGATTATTACTAGAACCATTTCTTTGTTTGGCAAAGGTCCCATAAGGTCTATTGCTAGACATTGCCACGGTCCTTCTGGGAATTTATGCCGTGACATTGGTGGAGGTTTATTGGTTTGTGACACTAACAGGCAATCTCGACATGCTTTGACATATTGCTCAGTGTGTTTGTCTATCAGCGGCCACCATACTTTCGCTCGTAGTCGCCTTTTCATTACCGTTTCGCCCGGATGTCCTTCGTGGGCTAACTCTAAGATCCGTTTTGTCAAAGACTGTGGAATCACAATTCTATTACCTCTTAAAAGTATCGGCCCCATTGTACTTAATTCCGTTTTGAAAGCTGAATATGTATTTTTATCGTTTGCACTCCATAAGTCGTTATTAATTTTATATACGGTTTCAGTTATTAATATGTCCGTTTTGCTTTCTGACACGATTTCTGATATATTCATGGCTTTTGGCGTGTTTCTTTCAATTAACGCAAATATATGGAGTTCCCCTTCAAAGTCAAATGGTTTTTCTTCTTGCAGTTTACACAATCTGGAAAGCGAATCGGCAATATTAAATTTCCCTGGTTTATAAACAACTTTAAATCTAAATGCCTGCAGTCTTAATAACCATCGTTCTATACAAGCAGGTGGTTTGGATGTTGGTTTAAATATCATCTCCAATGGCTTGTGGTCAGTTACGAGCTCGAACTCTAGGCCAGCAAGGTAGAAATAAAATCGCTCCACTGCCCATACTAGCGCCAAGCTCTCTTTTTCGGTCTGCGAGTACCGTTTTTCCACCTCCGATAAACATTTACTTGCAAACGAAATTACTTTGGGACTCTGTAGATGGTCAAACTGTAGAAGTACTGCTCCTAGTGCTACTGGGCTAGCATCTGCAATTAGCTGAGTTCTTCTTTTTGGATTAAAATACGATAAAGTAGGTAGCTTAGCTAGAGATCTCTTGAGTCTATCGAAATGTTGTTGATGACTATCATTCCATTCAAATACTGCATCTTTCTTTGTAAGTTGTCGTAATGGTTCCGTGGTCGTTCCTAAATCAGGAAGGAATTTTCTTAAGTAGGTAACTAAACCGAGGAAGCTGCGAACTTCTTCTTTATTTTGAGGAGAGCGGAATTCCATAATTGTTTTTACTTTTCTTTGATCTGCCTCTATGCCATGACTAGACAATTTATGGCCTAAAAACTCCAGTTCCTGTACTTTAAACAAACATTTCGATTTATTTAGTAAAACATTGTAGGTGTCCAAAACTTGGATAACTTTATTGAGACAGTGGTCATGTTCGGTCTCTGTAGCTCCATATATTATTATATCATCTAAATAATTAAGACAGTTTTGGCATGGTGCTAAAATTGCTTCAAAAATTCTTTGAAATATTTCTGGTGCAGAGTTTACTCCGAACATAAGACGCTTGTAGCGGAAAAGGCCCTTATGGGTGATGAAAGTCGTGATGGGGCGACTTTCGGTCTCTAGTTTCAACTGATGATATGCACTTTCCAAATCCAAACGGGAAAAATATTTTGCATTTCGAAGTTTCGTCATGAAGCTGTCAAAAGTAGGCAATGGGTAATTTTCTCTTTGAATTGCCTCATTTGCCCTGCGCATATCCACGCAAATTCGGATGTCTTTATTTGGTTTAAAAATTATTACCACAGGTGATATCCAAGCGCTGGGCTCTGTAACTCTCTCAATTATATCTTTTTGTAACGCTTCATTGATTTTATTTTCTACTTGTAATTCGACCGATATTGGAATTTTTCTTACCGGCTGTTGCAATGGCTTAACATAGGGATCTACGGACAATTTAATGAGAAAACCTTTAATTTTAGGAAATGGTGTGATCTTTTCAGGCATAGTTGCATTTACTCCTAACTTTAAAACTCCCAGTTGTTTTGCTACATCTTTGCCAAGTAAGGATATATCTCCATTTACGACAACATAGAAATGTGTAATAATTTCATTTTTATTCAGAATGTTAATAGTTGTCGTAAAACGATGATTAATTTTTAGTGGCTTTCCAGATGCATATGATTTCAAAATGTCTCTAGTTGAATTGTCTATGTCCCACACAACTGCATTATTATTATCAAGTAATTTCCAATCTTTATCACTTATAATATTAGCCTTTGATCCTGAATCGATAAGTAATGTTAGTCGTACTCCCCCTACCATGCACTCAATAAGATCATCCGAAGAACTCTGGTGTAGTAGTATTTCTGTGTTGTCGATCTTGAAGCAGTCAAAATTTCTAATCTGGTGTTTGTTTCCCTCATCAAGCTCCTCGGTTTCAATAAAGTTTACACCCGGTCTATACCTTTTTCGATTTTGGCCAGTGGAAGCAAACGGTTGTGGTCTCTTTAAAGATTGTTTTGTTTTACAACAGATAGCATAATGTCCTTGAAATCCACATTTCCTGCATTTTATGTCTTTCGCCGGACAGGCTTGAATATTGTCTGCATGACCTGGTTTGCTACATCTTAAACATAGTTCAGTTTGTCTTCTACGTTGAAATCCTACTTTGTTCACTGTAATTGATGATGATGATGATGATGAGGTGCCTGGGTCACTTGTACCCTTGTCCATTGCTGTTGACTGGTTGCTTATCTGTTCGTGAATTTGACACAACTCGATAATTTCATTTAAAGTTCGTTCTTTTTCCAGCAGTTTTTTCTTAAGGTCTAGCGATGCCCAACTGTCAATAATTTTATCTTTCATGCTTATTTCGGTGGCTTCAGTTTCGCTTTTACCAAATGAGAATCGCTTTGCTTGTTGCCTGATTTTCAGTAAAAACTTATTAAATTCTTCTCCATCTTCTTTCCGGATGCTTCGAAATATGTGCCGTTCAAAAGTTGAGTTTTGTTTTGGTGAAAAGTAATCGGTTAATTTTCCAACAAGTATTTTAAAGACGTCGTTATTTCCTTCATCATTGTGAGTTTCTATAGCCCCAGGTATACTATAAGCCACTTCCTGTAACTGCGTGCCTCCTAAATGTAAAAGTTTATTTCGTTTCTTGTCCGCGCTCGTAATATCTTCGGACGCTAAATATAGTTCGAAAGACCTGAGCCATTTTCCCGATTACCCCTAATCAAGGATTTATCAAACACCTCACATAGAAACGGTTTTATTCCAGTTTCTGCCATTTTAATCTGTAATTAATACCTTTGAATGTATTTTACTACTTGTATTGAGAAAGTAATTCGATATCGTTAACGTAAACATAACTCTTGGTCTGAACTTTATAAAAGTGTCAAGCAATTTAGATAGAATGTTTATATAACCGACATTAAAAAAAACTTATTTTATTCTGATAAAACAGTTTTTGTGTTGAATAATCATCGAAACACATCGAAACATTCCCAAGCTTATTACATAACGAGTGGTTAAGAAAATTTGAACAAAATATATAGTATCCACCTTAGTGTTTTAAGATAAAATTATGCAAGCTTGCAGGTCGGTAGAATTATGAGCATGATACGGGCTTGATTTATATATTTTCAACAAAGGATATAGAAAATATTCCCATTTAATATTATAAGTAGTATAATATTATAAACTTACGTTTGTAAAATGCCGCTGGTACCTCTCGGCCCTCTTATTGGTGCTCACAGCCCTTCTTTTGTTGGTGCTCACAGCCCTTCTTTT
>MU187265.1:55005-77306 GCA_016904865.1 Pissodes strobi | reverse complement strand
AAGGGGAGAAAGTCAGGGTCGGTTGAAAGACGATATAACACAAGGTCAACTTACTGTTTTAATATCAGAGCAACTCCTCATTTACTGATGAGAGTAACTCCTCTTTTCATTACGTTTGTATATCTTTAAGGTAGACAAGGATAGAAAATGTAACAAGGTTCTACAGAGATGCATCATCCTCCCGGACGAGGATTAATGACATGTTTGTATCTTTAAGGTAGACAAGGATAAAAATTTAATTAAGATTCTACAGTGAGGCGAAATTTTATCTGACCATGAGAGCGGATCCTACTCACTCTCATGAATACACTACTTACCACTCGTCCACGGGTGCAGTACAATTTTGCTGATTATCGAACTAATCCTGAACAAATTTTGAAAAAATATTAATCCAAACAGATTCTTTTAATTAATATATATATATTTTTAGTACTTTGGAATCGCGAGCTCCATTGCCAGGGCTCTGACTTACTATGCGGCGAAGTCCGGTGACGCACAAGCGAAACAAACTGCCAAACAACTCCTGGACGTCATTTGGACTGTTAACAAGGATAACAAGGGTCTCTATGTTCGTACGGATTTGTCCGCTTTTTCTTCCGTCAATACGAAGGTAAGACAATCATCTTTAGGAAATATTAAAGAAAATTCAACTTAATCCTGTGTAATATACAGACCAATGAACGGTATTATTCAACTCACCTTCTCCTCTTGTAGGTATATATCCCACAGAATGGCTGGACTGGCACATACCCCAACGGAGACAAAATCAACGCTTCATCGACTTTCCTCGACATAAGATCTTGGTACAAGAACGACGAAAACTGGCCTCAACTGCAGTCCTACTTAAACGGAGGTTCGGCACCCGTAGTGGACTACCATCGATTTTGGGAACAGGCAGATATGGCTTTAGCGTTGGGTGCTTATGGCCTCTTGTTTGGAGAATAGTATCTATTAGCAATAAATTAATATAAAAAGTTTAAACTGATTTTATTTCAAATATGCACTTAATCAGTCTCATCAACACTTTTTTATTTCTGGACAGCGAGACGTCTACTTGCAGGGAAATACTTTATGCCGAAAAGCCCCTGTGTAAAATTCTCGATGTAAATTGGTGTTTCAGGAAAGTAAAGCCGTTTGTATTAAATCATGCCCGTTTAGCTTAGCAGAATTACGCCTTCTCCACATTCCGCGGGCAGGTGTTACGTCAAAATCGCGCGACTTAGCAGCATATCTCATTCGCTTTAGCACGCTCTTTGAATACCGTTATGGAATGCGGTATTTTTTCTTCGTGTTTGAAATAATGAGCATATTATACTAATAGACTGTATTTTATATGACGCAAGAGTAATTTTGCACAACCATCATACCTACACTTATAAAACTCTGGAGGCTGTTGGCAGAATTTGGTGGTATATGCTTTAGGCTGATTTGTTGCTCATTTGCTAGGATTTTTTTGAAGTAAATTTGGAACGACAGTCAGAACTGATAAAAGCTATACACCCCACCAAAGGACCCCGCACACTTTTAATGAGATTTTAAAGAATGACGGGATTTGATGAAACTTATGTTGTAGTTCTTGGTCTCCTGATGAAAAGGTCCCATAGGCCCAAAACGATCAGACGATCTTATTACTAGTTTCCGAGATACAGTCACGGCATAGTAAACAATCGGCAGGCTGACTCGCCGTTAATCCCATTGCAATATTAGAGTACGAAAATTTAACCTTGGCGGCGCCATTCGGATTCGGGGGTCTTAGTCAGGGCCGGATTAAGGCGTATCGACCTTTTCCGATAAAATAAACTATTGATAGACAGGGTCGTATTACAACAAAAATAGTGATAATGTACACAAAGTATATTTAAATTAACCTATAAGAACAGCATTAGGAAAATAAACTTCTTCTTCAGACGTCAGTAAATCCATCATTACTCGACTGTGTAGGCGGCCGTGAAGTTTCGTTTTTCCTCCGCCGGAGCTTTACTTTTCACTTTTCCGCCGGCGGAGGTAAAAGTGTTGTTATAGCAACATAGATACAATACAAACAGACAACAAAATAAGCGTCAACAACTCAAGATTTATTAAACTACAATTTGTATTTATCACTCAATTTGTGACTGCATTTCTAAAAATCACTAATTTAGGAACAAATTGGTTATTATTTAATCGAACTTACTCAATAACTGCTTATCAATACGGAATTAAAACGCAATCGGAGACGCAATCTTAAAAAAATACTTATTGTTGACAGTGTCCACTGACAGCTTTATGTTACATTACTATAGCAACAACCTGTGCCTATTCACCGACACCAGTCTAAGCCGTCTTGCGAACCCACTTATCTTTAATAATAATTAGATATTATTACTATTAAAAAGAGATGTTTTTGCATTAATTTGTCGACATTTGAAGAAAAAACAGCATATTTTATTTGGAGGAAAAGTTACTTTTCATGGCTTGCTCTCTATTACCAGCCTCACTACGTTCGGCTGTTAAACACGAGCGCGCCATGAAAAGTATCACTTTTCCTCCAAATAAAATAATATACTATTATTGATTTCGCCAAATAATTAGCTTGTTATTGATGGTTTTAAAGTTTATTCTATTAATATTTTGATTGTGTAATATATACGTAGCCTCAAATATAGCTTAATAAGATATAATGTTGGGAAAAGGGGACATGGAGTGTCAAATGTTATATTGGAATTAATTAAATCTGCAAAATGTTTGCAAATTCCGGATTTAGTGATAAATAATTCAAAATGTTTATGAAATATTATTTCAATTTGTGTTACTAAATATACAAAATTGTTATTTGGCATTTTTAAATTACCAAAAATTTATTCATTTGCATTTTTGTATGCCTTTCTGTTTTAATATTCCGCACTCATGCGGAAGCGAAAATTTCGTCAAAAAACAGACGGATGACCATAATAATTGATGATAAATAAAGGTAACCTCTAACCGATATTCCACATTCCATCGGAATCCAATTTCAGTCCGATTATTAGTAGAATGGCCTGCACGAAACGCAAAAAAACCTTAAGCGATGAAGATAAAAAGTATAAAATAATCTGTGACTTCTGTAAGGGGGCCTACTGTGTTGGCTGCTCAGGTCTCACAACATCTGAGGCACATGTAACAAGATTGTCTAAGCGTATCCTGCTATTTGCCTGTGAAAACTGTATATGACAGGCTGCTGATTTTGAGGGCAGAGTTGGTCAAACAGTTTAACGAGCCTAAAACTAAAAGCCTCATTAAATCATAATATGGAGGTAAACTTTGAGAAACTTAATAAGTCCCTTGAAGACCAGCGGGGACTCGAGGAATCATAGCAGGGTCAGCCCCAAACACCGAGCTTAACACCAAATTGTGGTGTGAGCTCCAAACGGACCCAAGTTAAGGCAACAGGTGAAAATTGTGGAAAACAAGCCATCACAAACAAAAACAAAGCGACCGGTAGCACGGGGTTGGCTGCTGGGAGCACTTCTCCTTGTCAAGCTGCCAAGACTACATCAGCTCCTCCAGTAACAAAACAAAGTGTAAGAGAGGCTGTGGATCTGGGTAAACTGAATAGCATTATAAGTTTGGGTTGGCAAACTAACCCAGAATGATAAGCTGCCCCCTCCCAAGCAAGTTACAGTCTCCTCTCAGCAAAGACAGGACAACAAGCCATCAGATTCAACCCGTAGTGGGAGAAATCGTGGCGAGCATAGACCAGCACCTCAACAAGGAACTAACCTAAACATACCTGGCCTTCGGGTTGCACCTCAGTTTGATTCCACCCTAAAAGGCCTTACCTGGCTGTTCCTCTCTAGTTTTACCACTGATACCACATCGGAGTCCATATCTGCTTATATCAAGAGTTGTACTGGGTTGAGTGAATGCAAATATGAAAAGCTGCTAACCAGGAAGGACAAATATAAGAGTTCTTTCAAGATTGGGGTTCCTACTGACCATGCTGAGCAGCTGTTGGACTCTAACATCTGGCCATCTGGTATACTATTCAATCATTTTATGAATCTTAGACGCTCTCAAAACAAAAACCAGCTGTACTAAGGAGATGTGGCTAATTTTCAACTGATAGGGAGCTTAATCAGGTGGGCAATTCTCTTAGTATTCTGCATTACAATATTCAGTCTCTTAAAAACAAAGTAAATCTAATAGATGCATTTCTAATTGACAGAGATTATAATATTTTTTGTCTGAATGAACACTGGCAAAATAAAGAGGAATTAAGTTTAATAAAGGTTGGTGGCTTTTGTCCCGTGTCTGGCTTTTGTAGGTCTGCCTGGAGACATGGTGGTGTTGCGATTTTTGTTAGGGATAATCTAAAAACATTGCCCTTGCCACTTGATGGTGCGTTTGTGTCGCATGAGTTTGCTGGCTTGCTCATGGGGGACATTCAAGTTTGCACTCTGTATCGCTCTCCGGATGGTAATTTCGCATCCTATGTGGAGAGATTGGTGGCGCTTTTCGAGGCTCTCGATGCGAGCAGGGGAATCATTTTGACTGGTGATTTTAATGTTCACTTCCATGCAATGTCTATGGATGTCCGTATCTTGGTGGATGATTTGGAATCATGGGGACTTTTTCGGCTGGTCTCGGAGGGTACGAGGGGAAGCCTGCCCTGATAATGTCTTCACAAATTTAACCTTTAATGGATGTTGTGTACAGGTAATCGATCCTGGTCTGTCTGATCACAGGGCTATATCGGCGAATGTGTCTTGTGTTCTCTCAGCATCTCGCGGAGGGGGCATTAGGGTCACCTACAGGCCAATCACCGATGTGGGGTTAATACGATTAGCTAACGTGATCGAAAACATGGACTGGTCTTTTTTGAATGAAACACCCACTCCGGAGGCAAAGTGTGGCTTGTTTATCGGCCTCATTTCTGATGCTTGTGAGATTTGTTTCCCTGTAAAATCGGGGACACGGAGACGGGGGCATTCTCGGATTGACTGGTTCAATGATGAGTTAAGGAGGGAAAGGGAGATTTTGAATTTTTTATCATCTTTACATGTAACCAAACCCAGCTTTGTCTCTAATGATCTAATAAAAAAGTTAGAATCTGTCATAGGAAAAAAATTACTAAGAGTAAAATTAGTGCAAATGACCAACATATTGCTTTTGCAAATAATAAAGGTAAAGCAGTTTGGGATGTCATCACGGTGCCTCCGGTAGCTCATAGTATGGATGCTGACCTTTTTAACATTTTTTTTTCAAATGTTGCACAAAATATAACAAAAGGTTTACCATCTCCTAATAATGATCCTCTTCATTATCTTGACAATATTAAAGTAGCTAATATAAGTGGCAGTTTCTCTTTCAGGGAAGCCACTTTAATTGAAATTGTCGAAATTAAAAATAGCTCGAGTAAGGATCACTTCGGAATAACAACAAAAATCTTAAAATGCATTAGAGAATTGATGCTATCCTTTGACAAAGTTGATTAACTCCTGCATATCATCCTGTACTCTTGCCGACTTGCTGAAGATTGCTCGTGTTGTTCCAGTCCACAAGGATGGTGATGTCGAAGAGGTATCAAACTATAGACCCATCTCAATTTTGCCTCTGTTTGGTAGAATATTTGAGGCAGTCCTCAAGAGACAGATATGCTACATGGAAACCCATAGACTGTTCAATCCAAGTCAATTTGGCTTTCGCTCTAATAAATCTACCACAATGGCAATTAATCATCTGGTTGCATTTGTTCAGGGATGTTTTGAGAGGAGGAGGTTGGCTCAGGCTTTATGTTTTGATCTCACTAAAGCCATCGACTCCGTGTCCCATGAATTGCTCATCCGGCAGCTCTCTTGTTACGGCTTTGCTGTCAGTGGTGTTAGGCTCTTAAAATCATACCTCATTGGTAGGGATCAGTATGTGTCATTCAATGGAAAGTTCTCTGACGGGGCTGCAATTTCATGTGGCGTGCCACAGGGATCAGTATTGGGTCCTGTGCTGTTCCTTTTATATATAAATGACATAGGTTCCAGCATGTCATCGCCCACCTCAGACATAATTTTATTTGCTGATGATACTACTGCTGTTACTTTGGCCCCTTGGTCTCTTGGTAGATAGCACTGGGTCGCGGGTCCGAGACCTTAGCATAAACGAAGCAAAAACTCAGATGCTCTCGTTCAGCCTTACACTAAACAACACTGAAACCTTACCTGTTAAATTTTTGGGAGTGACCCTTGACTCTAAATTGACATGGGAAGCACACTGTGATACGGTCATAAAAAAACTCAACAGGAGCACATATACTGTTCGAAATTTGAAACAGTGCGTGTCAATCGGGTTATTACTGAATGTATACTATGCTTACGTGCAGAGTCACTTGTCATATGCTATTTTGTGCTGGGGACACTCTGCACACGCTGCTAGAGTGTTTGCGGTCCAGAGAAGGTGCGTTAGGGTCATCATGGGTCTAGGGTATAGGGAGTGCTGCAGGGGAGCTTTCCTGTCATTGGGAATGCTTACTTTACCATCCCTATATATATGTTTGCTTGATGCATGTAAGGGGGCATATGGCGGATTACAGTGGGAATGGGGATTTCCACTCATATAACACCAGAGGCAGGGATAACCTTTCTATAATTTATGGCAGGACTGCAAGATCCAGGGGTGGGATCAATCACCATGGGACAAAATTCTTTAATGCTCTTCCAAATGAAATTAAACTTCTTGAGCCAAGTGTTTTTGAAAGGAGGGTTAAGAATTTTTTAAAAGCAAACGTATTCTATAATGAACAAGAGTTTTTTAATAGTGTCATTGTAATGTAGATTGCTCTGAGGATTGCCCCTAAGTGTTATTGTAATGTAATCTTGTTTTTAACTGTGAACATTTAATTTTAACTGTGTAATCCTAGATCCCTTTGTGTAATTTTAAGTCTGGTCTGTGTAATATTATTTTTTATGTATGACATGTTAAGTTGCATCTGTGTAAATGTAAAGCTCAATTTTATTATAGACTTGATCTATTTTTAATTGTTTTATCACTACTATTTTTCTGACGTGCAAAATTACTCATGTATATATTGTTGTGAATAAAGATTTGGATTTGGATAACATCGCAAAGCGACCACATTACTTTTTGTAAAAAATTATGTGCCTCACCTTTATAAGCACACAACTGAAGTGAAACTTCTGAAAGAGATATTAGGAACTGATTAGTATTTTTAATTTTGATTTTTTTTAAATTTTATTTTTAATTTTTTTTTAATTATTTATTTTGCTTTGAGGTAAAAAATAATTGAACCTGTTTAATTTTACTATTTTTTAATTTTATTAGAAATAAAGGTTTTGATTTTTTACTTACCACAGAAAACAAAATAAAATATTTTTATAGAATATAAAAATTTCAAAAGTAACAAACATTTAAAATTACGCCAAAACAAAATAAGTAATTTGATTTTTTTTTTAAATATGAAAAAAAAATAAAAACATATTCATATTAATATCGAAAATATCATGTGAAAAACGATAAAAAAAAGTCGTATTTAAAAAAAGAAAGTTGATGATGACCCCTTGAAGACAAAACGTCGGATTCCAAACTGGATATCATCATTGGATAGAGCGAGAAAAATGGTAATGCAAAAGTACAATCCAATTTGAATTTCGTCTTGAAATAAGCCCATGAAAAAAATAAAATGTCAACATTTAAATTGTATCCCATATACATACCTAATAGGATCTCTGGGAAACCGAAAAAAGCTTTTATTGCAGTTTATTCGTTTGTTTCTACAGTTTTTTGCTGCACAACTTTGCCCAGGCATAGTGACAACACGTCAAAGTTCATAAATTACACAAAAAATAACTGCTGTATCATAAAATCTAGAAAATTAATCTACGATTCTCTCAAGAAAACTAACAGAAACTACATAATACACATCGCCATTGAACTATAAACTTACATCACAATCAAAATATACATTCAAGGCACACGCTACTGATTCCTATCTGCCGTAACTTTTTCTTTTTATTGTAACAAACGACGACAATGGCTTGATTGAGAGGTTGGATCCCCCAAATGGCGGCGTGCGCGAGGATATGCGCTTAGCGTTATCGAGATGGCGAATCAGCCTGCCGATTGTTTTTATGCCGTGATACAGTGGCGGGTATGGTATGGGTTCCTTGGGAAACACAAAGAATTACATTTTTATCTGTGTTAGATGTCACGCGATAAACCGTTTTCAAAGAAATGGTCATCAGGCATAATAAAATTGAAATTACATAATAGTTTTGAACTGTTTGCCAAAAATGGCTTTTCGACAACGATTTATTTGTTATGTTTGCAATGAAGGATTTCGTTACAATCAATCAGTAATTGCTAGAAGAATTGGAATAAAATGCAGGAATGAGCTACACTTCCCTGATGAAACTCTGACAGCTAATGCTACAAGGTAAGTATTTTACCTGTCGAATTTACTTAAACATTACTGTCTAGACATTTAAGATATTCATATATTTAAAATAATAATATAAATAATACCTATATATAGTCAAAAATAACTTGCATACATTTTCTTGTAAAACTATTATTTTATTACAACTCCCTTATTTTTTTAAAAAAATATCGAAGTATTTGTAAGCCAAGATTCTTAAATTACCTGATTGTTTATTATTATTAATTCCTGCAAAAATTTAAATGACTTTTGGTTTATTCTTACGCATTTCGTGCAACGTTTGTATTTTTTTTGTACTATACATTTAGAGCATGGTGTGCAATCTAGGGTCTAACTTTATTATTTTTCAAACTATCAACTCAATTCTTTTTCGTTAACGCGAATCTAGACACTCTTAGTCCGGTTTTATAAAGTATTCTGTCGCAAAAAGCCGAGAAAACGGTTTTTCCTTTTTCCGCAGTTCTCGCGTTACCCTGAATAGTACCGGGAGAACGTTGGCATTACTTGCCCTGAATCGTGCGCCATGAGGTCTCAACCTAATGACCACTAGCGGATAAAGAACAAGCGTCTAAGGCTCCTACTAAATTTTCGTTGTGAAACCGTGCATGCGTAATATGGCCGAATGTATCGGAATTATCCATGTCCTTGCGTTTCAGCGAAATTCCTTCAACGCTTTGGTGGTGTAGTAGGTAGAAGTTCTGCTTGTCATTTCTGCGCTGCGGGCTCGATTCCCGTCGGTCGCGACAGATGTTTTGTTTCCCTTTTTTTAAGGTTATGTTTGTCTTTTATTAATTTACGTTCTTTTCTTAATTATGAGTTAGCCTTGAGTTAGTTTTGGTTATTTCTGGTCGATTGCGCCCCCGCGCGCCCCGTAACGAGCGGAGGGCCAAGCAAAGCCATGATAATACCTATTATTCTTGTTTCGCCATTGCACATGCACGTATTCGCATCGAAAATTTAGTTGGAGCCCTAGACGCTTGTGATAAACACAACTTGCAAAATACATTCCCGACTTGTCGGAAGGCATCGGGTGTTTTCGTTAGATTGCGTTCCTATTTTACATATGTCCTTCATATACGTATATGATATCTTTACATTTGTCTCTACGTAGCACCTTACACAAATTTTCCATATGCTTCCGAGTGATTACAGCGACTCAAGTGGCGCTTTAGAAAAGTAGCCAATTGAATTGAATATCTTACTGTTGCTTCCCGATGGGACCTCGTGTTAGACATTCTAATGCAAATGCCGCCGATGATTGCTGAATGTATGGAAAATTTGTGTAAACTGCTACGTAGAGTCAATTATGTCTTTACGATGCAATGCATTGCTTACAAGTGCTCTTGTCGTTCAGTAGTTAAGATGATTCGGCGGTCCGGGTTCGATTCCCTATGGTGTTTTATTATTTTATTGAGGTTATATTTGTAAAGTGTTTATTCTTGATTTTGGGCATGCCTTGGGTCAGTTTTGGTCAGTTTTTGTTCGTTGCGCCACTGTAGGAGCGAAGCGAGCGGTTGGCTATGCGTGAAGGATAATATTAGACCTTCTAATACAAACGTTACAAATGTAAACATTAAACAACGCATGTCAGGCGGTATCTGTTGACGGGAATGTGTTTTGCGGGCTGTATGCAACCGTTAGTCTAACGACCGGCCGCGCATTGAATCGACACGGATCGGTCGGCTCTGAAACAAGCGTCTACCAATCGGGCCGAATTTTCGATGCCACGTGCGCAATGCCGAAACGAATAATAGGTATTATTATGGCTTTGCTCAATCAATAGGGACTAACCAAAATTAACCCAAGGCTAACCCAAAATTAAGAAAAAAGCTAAATTAATAAAAACAAACATAACCTCAAAAAAAGTTAAACAAAACATCTGCCGCGACCGACGGGAATCGAACCCGCAGCGCAGGAATGACAGGCAAGCACTCTGCCTAGTACACTAGGTTTGTAGAAGTTTTGCCAGAACGTAAAGACATGGATAATTCTGATATTTCGTTCTTGTTTCGCCATTGCGCATGTGGCATCGAAAATTACGCCCAATGGCCAGACGCTTTTGGCTCGGAGCGGCACAATCGGCAGATTTTGCTATGAATGTAATTAAATGCATTGCCGCGCACTCGGTCGGATCGATCGGCTCAGCCCGGTCGACTCGGCGCAACGCCAAAGAATGAGAGATCGGGCAAAAACTGCCGATCGTTCCGATGGTCGTTGACTATTTTTAGTAATATAGATGCAATTTCATGCCATGCTAAAGCCATCGTAATGTCTTCATCGATTCTATGAACTGGATCTCATTTTTTGAAATAGAATTTAAAATTGCTTAAGGTTTTATACTGAATGGCTACCTAAGACGAACTGAATGTGCCGATATTGCCGATTCAGAGCGCGGCATACGATGCCTGTCTGATCTTACTGTTTCGAACCGACCGATCCGAGTCGATTCAATGCGCGTCCTGCTTTACGGCGTTAGGGCAGAATCCACCAGGGTTCTCGAAGAAGCAGACGTAAGCCAGATAGGCGATCAGACTGTTCCAGCAAGAACCGCCAATGTAAGCCACCCAGCTTGAACTGGATCAACGCACTAGTGGCTAGGTCGCGCCGGTCTAAAAACGTTCCCGACAAGATTGTATTATATTTCACTCACGCGTTGCCCTCCGCTCGCTTCGCTCGCTACGGGGGCTCAATCAACAGGAACTAACCAAAACTAACCCAAAATTGAGAAAAAAAGATAAATTAATAAAAAAACATAAACAAAACATCGATCTTTAGACGCTTGTGTTGTGCTACGGGGGCTTAACAAACAAAAACTAACCCATGTCATACCCAAAATGAAGAAATAAAACTTTTTACGAACAACAAAAAAGTCTTGCATCCAACGGGAATCGAACCCTAGATGTCAGCATGACAGCCAAAGACGCTGTCCATTACACCACTACACCGCTTGGAAAAACTTTGCTGAACCGCCACGACATGGGTAATTTTCATAACGCAGCGCCCCCTTTAGGTGGCCTTGTATAAAGTCGCGTCGCAGGCAGTATTTCGTCATCGGGAACGATTAAGGACAGGCGCGACCTAGCCGCTAATGATCAACGCCGCTTCTTGCGTATGGCCGCGCCACCATGATGATCACCACAAACCGCCATCGCCGCCGCTTATCTTGTCCAACTGTACTGCTACGAGTGCTACGGCATAAGTAATGCAGGTATCACGCTCTTTCTCACTCTCATACTACACTAGGCTGCTTTCGGTTCTCCAGTTCGATCAGGTTTCTCTCTCTCTCTCTCTCTCTCTCTCACTCTCTCTCTCTCTCTCTCTCTCTCTTGGTGCCCTAAGACTTTCTTGGTTTTTCATTCCGATCGGCTCAATCTTTACACTTACTCTCTCACTCTCATTACACTAGCCTGGTTTTGGTTTTTCAGTCCGATTAGCCTCTCACTTTTTTCTCTCTCTCTCTTTGCACTATAAGCGGGTCTCGGTTATTCAATCTGATACCACCGTACTTTGCCTTCGCGCACGCGTATTTCGGGGTTTGTACTTTACCCATGCAGGAAGCTTCGTTAGCTCAAACGCCGTTGTATCACCACATCCAAAATATCGTTACCTATCCATCCTTACCGTTAGCGTTCAATTTTACCGCTATGAACCTCCTCATCAGGCCGCGAGTATCACTAGCCGTTAGAACCGTAAAGGTGAGAAGCTTTTTACTGTTTATAAACCGTTATAGAAGGTGAGATCCTGGTGACTGGACTCGCATATACCGTAATCTAATTAGCTTCGTCACTAATGCTGTACCGTTTCTTAAGGTGCGTATCCACCAAAAAATCATTACGAGCAAACGTTTGCTAACGTTTGTAACGGTTTGCAGTTCTATTGTTGACATTCGTCTTCATTCGTCTCCACCAGGCAATTATTCGTAAACAACTGTACCCAAAAAAGCAAAGCGCAGGCACAAACAACAAATTCCTTTGATATACCGACACCCCTCGGAACACGACCAAATGATTGCAAGCGTTTGCTAATGCGCGTGATATACGTCTCCACCAGACAAATAGTGAATTTGCAAACAATCGCAAACATTCTGCGCGTTTGGTGGACACGCACCTTCACCGTTTGATACAGCTGACAAGAGTCTAGGTACACCGGAATGGATTTCATTCTTCATGGACCTATTGCGATATTCCGGCACTTCACGCATTTATATCATATGATTCCTATAAACGTTGACTAATATTTCACTTCACGCATAAAACAGTGTTCCACATTATTACAATCAAATAAAACTAACCAACACTAACTCAATTCTAACCCAAATTAACTCAAATTTAAAAAGGAATAAACATAACCTTAAAAAAAATTAAAAAATCTGTCCACCCATGTAACAGTGTTCCACATTATTACAATCAAACAAAACTAACCCAATTCTAACCCAAATTAACTCAAATTTAAAAAAGGAATAAACATAACCTTAAAAAAAATAAAAACATCTGTCGGCAGTGACGGGAATCGAACTCGCGCCGTCATATCACAAGATCAGCCATCTAACCACTAGATCACTCGGCTCTGGAAGCAATTGACCAAAAATTAGAAGCCTTGGTGCCAAAAGCTTTACGTGTATTACGCATGCCCATGCGCGCAATCTGCAATATGCCAATGAAGGATGAAATCCATTCTGGTGCCCCCAGACGCATATTACAGCGGCGATCATCATACTTCATACTGTTATGTCACGCATACCATACCGCTTCCTCGTCTCTGGTAATACTTTGGTAATACTTTATTTAAGATTCGATACTTTAGGTTAGCATAAGTTTCATAAGGGCTTTCCGTAAACCATGATTTTCAAGTTGGCAATAGAAATGCTGTATTACGTTTTTAGAACTGTTTGTTTTCTTTCTGATTCCCGTCCTGCTAATATTAAGAAAGTTTCGAAGGCAGCCGGCAACCAGTACTGACATGCGCAGTTGACCACTGTGGGCCCCTTTACCATCACGTTAATCGAAAGAGTGGCGGCCGAGAAATAACCATTGGATAACATAACTAATGGTTAAAATTGACCGTCTGATACCGATGCAAGCCCATTCGAACCGAAGCGCCTCACAATTTTGTATGCATTAACCAAGAAATTGAAATGTTTATAGCAGATAATGACACTACAGTTTTAAAAGTCGTTTTTTCGCATTGGCATAAATGTATAGTGTCGCCATGAGGAAATATATAATCGTATTAACGTCGGTAAAATGCCTCCGCTGCAAAAATTTTTACAAACATAATATTAAAAAAATAAAAAAAAACGACGTGAATCGAACCCGGACCGCCGTATCACAGATACAGCATCTGACCACTCGACCACCAGAGCAGTTGAAAGCAATCCATTGCACCGTAAAGCCATGGGTAAACTAGCATTTCAAATTTGGCCACGGCTTCAGCCATTCTGATTGGCTATGTGCGGGCACAGGCTAATTTTTCTTCGGGTTATGCTAAGGGCACAGCTTATGGATGATCCTCTGTGTACCGCCTTATCCGTTCGAGATCGTGCTATATTGATGAGACCGTATATCAATTCGTTCGGTCTCGTACTATTACACTGCCCATACTCGATTGTTCTATATGAATATGTTTCCCTTTAATACCATTTTAAATTTAATGATTACCAATCACATTCAAAGGGACAATACATAATATTATGGGCGACGTAAAGTACTATATAATAACGTATTAACAAGTTATAATAACCGGCTGCCAGGTTAAAGAAAAGATCATTTTGTTATTGCCAATCATACCTCTCAGCATGTTGCACCATCTAAAGGTAAACGAATACATACCAGTAATAAGAAATAGATTATGCTCAGTGGTATGGCAACAATGCAGATAATTACAACATATACAGTTATTAATATCTACACTCTACAGGCATAGGCTGTTTGCGTACAATATGTAGGTACTTGTTCTCAAATAAAAATTGTTTATACTTAACATGTTTTAAATGCAACTATTTTCACGCCTTGATCGGCAATAGAATCCAAACGGTTTTCATGCACATGGTCGTACCCAGGGGGGCAGGAAGGGCTAAGCTCTTGTTGGCTAAATGCAATAAAATGGCAAATGTAAGTCAAGGAACACTGGTTGTGTATATTAGAAGAAAATATTATCTTTGAAATCGTCACAGATGGCTCGAGCATATAAGCAGAGAATCAACAAATCTAGCAACGTTGCTAATGCCGTTTTTTTACATTTAGCGTATCTTCAACTTCAACAAACAAGTTTTCGGGAAGAGGAAGGTCAATTTTTAAATACAGCATATCTATTATTATTAATATAACCATGCCCCAATCGAGATAATCGACAACCCTTCCGGAACTATATCCTACCGGTACCTACCAATGGGTTTTAAAATCAAAATTTCATAAGAATTTAATAGAACATTCATCATACTAATCACCCTGTTTATTCACAAATAATATATAGCAGGCTTATAGCATATAAATTGCACTTTTTAGGTGTATGAGTCAGGTAAAACGCTCGCTGTGTTCCGTTTTCGGTTGAGGAAGACCATAAAACTTGAAAGAAACCGCAATTTCAAGGCGGATGTGAGCAGTTAGCAGTGTTAGTACTCGAGGCTCGAGGCTAACATTTGCAGCATAACAACTAGGCGGTACTAAAATTAATAGCTCCGCAATTATTTAAAGCGGCCTTTTTTTATTTCTTTCTTATAAAAACTGTTTAATCCTGATGAGCTCAACTAAGTTGTGTTCTTACATAATCGTCAATTTTTTGGGGCTTTTGTTTTGAAATTAGTCGCCAAGTGAGTGGTGACGTCATATTATCTCTTCCTATGTTTCGTGCTTCCTCAAATTGTTTGTTTGACAATCAGTGCTGCCAGTAGCCAACACTAAGTATTATCCTTAGAGAAGGAAAGAGACGGGATAAGTAATAACTATTTACGGAGCAATCGCAAAAGCGTGACAATGAAACGTCATTTTTTGGTGTTAAACAACGTTGTTACATCTAAAGCGACTAAATATTAACAAAACAGTGTAATTTTAATGTAATAAAAATGGATGTGCGTTCCGTTTACGCACCGTTTATTTTTTACTGGAGCTTAGGCTTAACCTGGGTTAATGTATGTTAATTTAAATGTGTTTGCTTTAGTTACAATTATTTCGACAAGTATCTAGATTAAGCGAGAAATAAAAATTATGGAAATTGGTGACGAAATTCTGTTGAATGCCGATATTGATGCGACTGTGTCAGTAATAAAGGGTATATTCGGCCTATGTTATTCTGAAAATCAAAAAAGCATGCCATTATTTTTCAAAAAAAAATAATAGTAAATTAAATACCAATAAATAATGTAAGAGTCTGCATAAAGTACAGAAAACTGTTCTTACAATAATAAAACATGACGTACAAAGGAAAGATTTGTTTGCTAGTCCTCCACAGGGCGCCTCCCCAGGTGGCGGATAGGGGAACGCTTCCCAGGTATGGGTGGTACCGGGGAAATTAAATCCCCGGGGCGGACCAAAACTAGCACTGGAAGACGGCAGCTGGTCCTCTAATACCTATAGGATAACAGGCGAAGTCCAAGCGGATCAAACGGCTGTTATTCAAGAACCAAACGGCCGCAGTGGAAATCACGAAAACGGCGTTTGCACAGCGGTGTAGAAGGCAATGGAAAACCACTACACTATTTAGATTTCCCAGTAAAATCATGATGGTTGGAAACTCAAACGACGGCCCCGAGTACGGTTGCTCCTTGAATGGAGCAGGGGTGCGAAGAATCTCCCGGACAGCCACTGTACATTTTGGAAAATCGTCATACAGGAATATTGCTAAATGGAACGTCCAAAGTATGTATGTGACAGGAAAAAATAACAATACGACAATGGAAATGAAAAGACTTAACATCTCTACCCTTGGAATAAGTGAAATGCGTTGGCCATTGTCGGGTGGGTGCGTGGTCGATGACCATATTGTGTACTATGTGGGCGACGATAGCGCGCATCATCGCAATGGAGTAGCTTTTATCATTACCAAGGAGGTCAATGAATCTGTAATAAATTTCGTACCTATCTCAGACAGGTTTGTCATGCTCGAAATACAGGCCAGTGGAAATCACGAATGCAGTATATGCTTCAACTAGTGAGAAAACTTTTACAATGTCCTGGACAGAGTGTTAAAGGAAATAAAATCTATCACATTATTGATCGGTGATATGAATGCTAAGATAGGAAACAGCAGAGAACAAGAGATAGTTGGAGAGTATGGTTTGGGGGTTAGCAACGAAAGGGGTGAAAGGTTTCTGCAGTTCTACATATAGAATAATATGCCCATTATGAACACCTTTTTCAAACTCCCTAAAAGACGTCCCTATACATGAAAGTCCCCAAACGATAAAATAGATCATCTAATACGTAACCAGGTCGATTATTTCACTATTAAACAAATATACAGAAATATAATAAAATCAATAAAACCGTATCTTGGTGCCGATGTATTTACTGACCATAGCCTCCTGCTTGCGAGAGTTCGGGTGCGGATAAAGAAAGTTAAAGCACGAAATAATCGTCCAAGATTAGATATAAATAAGCTGAAGGACCCTGATATCCAGCTGGGGATATCTTCTGCGCTGGAGAATGAAGCGGAGAGAATGCTGACATCCGACAGAGAGACAGAAATTGAGGAAACCTACAGATCGTTTAAAGAGACCGTTAACGATATGCTCGAGGCAAGGTGTAAACAGGAGAGACAACAAAAGAAAAGGGTATTGGATCTGATGGAAACACGAAAAAAATTTAAAAACCAGAATGAACTTAGATACAAACAACTCAATGGGGAAAAATAAGAAGGAAGATAAGACAGGCAAAATCTACTTGGTTCTCGGCAGAATGCACTGAAATGGAAGAAATGGACAAAAACATGATACATTTCATCTACACAAGATGCGATAGGTTCATGGCATTCCAATACTGACAGCAGGTTAGTGGACAAGGATGGTCAAATGATTATGGATATAGAGGGAAAGTTGGCTAGATGGAAGGAATACATAGAATACTTATTCGCTGATGATAGGGGGGAAAATCACGGAATAGGAGACTCTCCGGCTGGCCCATCTATAACAATGGACGAAGTGAAGAGAGCAATACTGAATGCGAAAAACAGAAAAATTTCCGGTCCCGATGAAATACCGACGGAGCTGCTAAAGGTACTAAGAAAAAACTCTCTTAAATTATTAATAAGACTGTTTAACGCTATCTATGATAGAGGTATCAGTCCTTCTGACTGGCTAAGATCTACTTTTGTTGCAATCCCTAAAAAAGCAAATGCTAAAGAATGCAAGGACCAACGCACAATAAGTTTAATGAGCCATGTGCTGAAGATATTCCTGCGGGTTATACACCACAGAATATGCCCGAAAATCGAAGAGCATATTGGCGGTACTCAGTTCGGAGTTCGAAAAGGTTTAGGAACTAGATAGGGATTGTTTGGCATTCAAGTTCTGGTGCAGAGGTGTAGGGTTGTCAACCGCGACGTGTATTTGTGTTTCATTGATTTCGAGAAGGCATTCGATAAGGTCCGTCATAATTGATAAATATACTGCAGTCGACAGGAATAGACAGTAAATACGTCAAATTTATTGCAATCTTTATTAGAATCAAAAGGCAAATCTGAAGATCAATGATAGATTAACTCCGGACATTACGATCACGAGAGGAGTGAGACAAGGCTACATCTTGTCCCCATTGCTTTTCAATTTATATTCCGAGCAAATATTTCGAGAGACCTTCGATGAAGATGTTGAAGAGGGGGTAAAAATAAACGGAGTAATCGTGTGAATAATCTGCGGTATGCTGACGACACTGTCCTTATGACTTGCTCAATGGAAGTCGACTTCAGCTGTTGCTAAATCGAGTAGTTGAAAATTGTGTGGCATATGGGATAAATCTTAATATTAAGAAAACAAAGTATATGATAATCAGTAAAAATCGAATGAATGACGTGGGCCTTATTGTTGACGACGAGCGATTGCAGAGAACGAAGAGGATTCGTTATTTGGGAACAACTATAAGCGATGACTGAGATCATACTATTGAAGTAAAATGTCGAATTGAAAGAGCTAGAACAGCATTTATAAAATTGAAGAATGTCTTGTGTAGCGATGACCTAAGTTTAGCACTTCACATTAGATTGTTGAGATGTTATGTGTTCTCCGTCCTTTTGTATGGTGTGGAGGCGTGGACATTGACGGAAGCCGCCCTTAAGAAACTCCAGGCATTCGAAATGTGGACATATAGTCGTTGAGCAGATAGAGTGCGTAACGATGATGTTATGATACAGATGAGAAAGGAAAAAGAAATTATACGAGAGGTGAAAACCAGAAAACTCTCTTATTTCGGACATATATAATGTGCAACCCAAACACATAATATAGCGTATTACACCTTATCATTCAGGAAAAATAGAGGGAAAGCGAGGCCCTGGTAGAAGAAGGACTTCCTGGCTAAAAAAATTGTGGCAATGGTTTGGTCAAACAACTATATAGTTCGTTCTTCAGAGTTGCAGTAAATAAAGTCTTTATAGCCAACGTTCGATGACGGACAAGGCACTAGGAGAAGAAAGATATCATCTACAAATATCAAAGAACAGAATCGCGAATTTCAGATAATAAGACACACATCTGGGATTATACTTTATGGTTTTTGCAGTAATTGCTCATTTTAATAAATAGGCAAATATTAGAGAATCGGTCGGTAAGGTATTAGTTTTTAGTAACACGTTTTATTTCGCCAATATTATTACAGCCACAAATATTTCCGCCTTACACCTTTAAAACTTCGCCAGTATAGTTATCATAATTACATAACGCCATGAGTCGACTCTGCTATTCATACAATAACTATATCTACGCCTTATTTCTAATATATCTATATACTCCGTATTATATAACACCGATTCGATTCTACTGCTGCGCCATTCGTTTTCCAGGGTTGTCACGTCCTCGCCTATTTGAACGTCGCACGTCGCCTCTCCAAAATTTGCTTGTTACATTCGGCCATCCTGCAACAATTAATGCCCTCATTAATTTAACTCGCCAGTAAATCAACCAGATCTTATCGATCTGTGCATTCGCCATAACACCAAACCGCCTACCCTAAGGGTTTCGCCTGCGGTTGCAACCTTACGCCTTTTATCAAATATCACCTTTATTTTACGCTTTTGCCAGTTTCTCACTCGCCTTTAAATCGCCATAGCTCTCGCCTTTCGCCAACAGAGCATTCGCCATTTGCACCTCGTCAGTCAAACTCACTCGCATGCACCTTTCAACCTGACCATTCGCACTTTGCACCTCGCCAGTCAGATTCGCATGCACCTTTCAACCTGACCATTCGCCCTTGTTGTTTTACACTTCGCCTCGCCAAAAAGTCAGCAAATGCGTTGCTCGTAAACGCCAGCCCGCGCCAGCAGTTGGAAATAGTATGCCTTGGGTACCCAAAATTCGCCAAACGCCTCTCTCAATTTGAGAATCGCCTCAGAAGACCGCAAAGTCTTCGTCGCCTTCGCCTGCGCATGATCCTGGACTTCCTTGCTCCTCCAATTCCACAATATCGGTTGATGGACGCCGATATCTGTCAAAAGAGTAAAGAAAGCCAGTATACAAGTCGCCAGGGGAAGAGCAACCAAATGCCCTCGTATTCGCCTGTAGATCGAGAGGTAGACCGTCAATTAGACACGAAAGCGCCTTTGTGCCTGAAAGCCCACACCTCTCGATCAACGCCATTTTATCATGATAATAATGGGTCATAGTTTCGCCGTCCAATTTAACCCTCGCTATCATCTCCTTGAGCAACTGAGCAAAGTCATGCACTCTAGGAAACGCCTTCCTAAGAGCCGCCTCCCAGTCTTCCCATGAGAGGTCATATTCATCGAGCCGATTAAACCAGCCCCTTGCTGCGCCTTGCAATTTCGCCTGCATAAAATACGCTCTCTCATAGTTCGACCATTCATGAATATCGGTCAACTGATCAATTTTGCTCAACCACTTGACTACGTTACAATCCTGGCTGTCAGGATCGAAAGGGTCAATAATGTCGCCGCCTGCCTTGCCCTCGACCCCATAAAGCCCAAACTGCAAGCGGAGTCCGCCCTATCGCTACAAGCATGTTCTACTACCGCCTGAGGAACGCTCTCACCTGATTTTTCGCCTTTTCTGATGCCCTTGGTACCGCCAGTGCCAACGGTCGTCTTTTGCTTCGCCGCCTCGCCATTTCGGCCCCCACAATCTGCTGGAAACTAGCTGCCAAACCGCCTTTCAACAGGATGGACACTGTTTCGCCTTCCATCTATCACCGTCGCTCAATTGAACCTTGTAATCGAAATCTAACTCGTCACTTCTGCCTTCCTCCATAGGCAATTACTAGAAAAACGCCTTTTAAACACCAATGCCAATAAACGCAGTTAAAATACGCCACAATTTTTACAATAATCACTATTTAATTAGCACACACTTGTTTATTATTATCGTGAATATCTGAAAAATCGCCAAAGGTCAATCCACTGTCAAGGATAGCAACAAACGCCCGCCTTTTGTTATGAGTTTTTGTGATATCGCCACTCACAAAAAAAGAAGAAGTTGCCACTGCGATTTAACTCGCCAAAATCGCGTATTTGACCGTTCTCAACAACAAATAACACAATACGTAGGTTATCCCGACTTCTGATCTGTAAACGATTAGTTTTTAGTAACACGTTTTATTTCGCCGATATTATTACAGCCACAAATATTTCCGCCTTACACCTTTAAAACTTCGCCAGTATAGTTATCATAATTACATAACGCCATGAGTCGACTCTGCTATTCATACAATAACTATATCTACGCCTTATTTCTAATCTATCTATAGTTTTTTATTTTATAGTTTTTTATTTTATAGTTTTTTTTTCTTTCTATTAGGAGGTTTTACTCGTATCTTTTTTGAATTGCCTTTAACCTCCTTTTTGCCTGTTGTATGTTTTTTTTTATTTCTAGTAGATAAAAATATGTAAATTTTGGGCAAATAAATAATTTATTATTATTATTATTATTATTATTATTATATACTCCGTATTATATAACACCGATTCGATTCTACTGCTGCGCCATTCGTTTTCCAGGGTTGTCACGTCCTCGCCCATTTGAACGTCGCACGTCGCCTCTCCAAAATTTGCTTGTTACAGTATTTTAGTCCAGCATTTGAAAAACCTTTGGTTCGTAGGTTTTTAAACTGAATTAGAAAAATAAACAATTCAGCATTTTCAATTAGATCAATGCGATTTTTTTATATATTCTGCTCATATCCACCCCCTTTAATGTATGAAAGTTTGGTTGCTTCAGATTATTCGGTTTGTATCAAAACTCGAAATGGCGAAAAATTTAAATTCAACTACCTCACTCTGTATAAAAGGCATTATCATTTCCAAAGTGTTTTCTAATACAATTTTTGACGTACATTCGCGTCAACTAATTGGCTTGTTTTAAAAAAAATGCTTTTCGAGAAAAAATAATACCTTAATTTTTTTTACAATTTTATTACTTAAAATGATAAAATTCCTACTATTTTCATTATTTAGGTGGAAATTATTACCTTATTTGTAGAAATTTGGCTTAAAATAATCAAATTCATCCATTTTATTATTTAGACCGAAATTTTCATACACATAAAAATTTATCTTGAATTAATGAAATTATTATTTAACCCTGGAGTGCACACGTGGGGGTATGCCGTACCCCCACCGACGTAATTTTCCCTGCCGTTTGTTAATACATTTGTCAAAGCTGCTAGGATCCTAGGTAGCTTCCTAAATAGGTCCAAGCAAGAAGTACGTTGGATGCAGGCGAATGACGCATACTCATTTC
>MU187265.1:0-54605 GCA_016904865.1 Pissodes strobi | reverse complement strand
ACTCTATATGATCTCGACGAGGCCATCGAGACAATTCCAGCGATCCTGAAACTTCGCGACCGGCCGGGCGATGAGTCATACAGACAAAGAAGCGAGCGGCAAGGCGGCGGCTAGTTCTATAGGGTAGCACAAAAACGTTCGAACGGTTGTTAGTCGTGACATTGCCTCCCTCTTCAACCTGATCGTCCCGATCAGATACTTCATGTCCGTGATATGATTTCAGTCTGTCGAGGTGAACAACTTTCAGTTTGCTTCTGGGACTACGCTGAATTCTATACACAACGTCATTAATTCTTTTGATGACTGTATAGGGTCCTTCCCATACTGGCGTTATCTTGGGAGATCTTCCTTTCTTCCTTTGCGGATTATATAACCAGACTTTATCGTTCATCTGAAATCCCATAGAATTAGCTTTGAGATCATATCGTGTCTTCATTCGGTCACTGGCTTTCTCCGTGTTTTCTCTGGCTAATTCATGGATGTATAGTAACTTTTCCTTAAGGGAGTCCGCGTAGTCTTGAATTTCCATATCCTGGTTGTCTGGCGTTCCGAATAATAGATCGCAGGGTAAGCGGAGTTCTCTTCCAAATAAAACCATGGCTGGTGTTAGTCCTGTCGTGTCATGGACTGCTGATCTATAGGCCATTAAAAATAGTGGTATGTGTTGGTCCCAATCCTTCTGATGTTCATCTACGACTTTTGACAAATGTTCTTCAATGGTCTTGTTAAACCTCTCAACCATGCCATCTGATTGTGGATGTAAGGCGGTAGTCCGTGTTTTATGGATGTTGAGTAAATCACAGACTTTCTGGAAAACCTTGGATTCGAAGTTGCGTCCTTGATCTGAATGCAGCTCTAACGGAACACCAAATCTGCTGAATAGGTTATTCACAAGGACCTCTGCTATGGTAACAGCTTCTTGATTGGGGATTGCTGAGACTTCAGGCCATTTACTGAAGTAGTCAATTGCCACTAAAATGTACTTGTTACCATTATTTGTTTCTGGAAAAGGGCCAGCTACGTCAATGGCGATACGTTCAAACGGTAGGCCCACATTATACTGTTTCATTTTGCCCCTAGATCTTGTTTTGGGTCCTTGGCTTGCGGCACAGGTTGAGCACTGCCGACACCACGATTTCACATCCTGGCAGTAGTTGACCCAGTAAAATCTGTCGCGAATCTTGTCAATCGTTTTGTTCACTCCGAGATGAGCACCAGACTTTCCATTATGAACTTCTTCCAGAAGTTCCGATATCTTCCTCCTTGGTATCACTAACTGTGTCTTCACTACTTTGCCATCGGCGCTTTCCCAGGCTCGTTTAAGAAGTCCATTTTCCACCACCAGGGAGTCCCACTGAGCCCACAGAGTTTTAAAAGCAAGTCCTTTATTTGATATCTCGCCCCAGCTTGGTCTTGGTTGCTGTTCTTCTTTAGCTCTTAGCAATAGTGCTATTTCACTATCTTCAAGCTGATCCTTTTTAAGTTGCTCGGTGGTCCACTGCTGATCAACCTCAAATTTCGTTTGCCTAATCCGAGTAATTCCTTCTCGTTGATCTACTCTTTGGCAATGCTTACAATTATCCGCGCATGGTCTTCTGGATAAAGCATCTGCATTATTATGCAATCTCCCTGCTCTGTGCTTAACCTTAAAGTTATATTGTTGTAACTTTTCAAGCCACTTGGCTACCTGTCCTTCAGGTTGTTTCATATCCAAAAGCCATTAAAGTGCTGCATGATCAGTCCTTATCAGAAATTCTTGCCCATATAGATCTTGATGGAAATGCTCAACAGACCGTACTATTGCCAAAAGCTCTTTTCGGGTTACACAGTAGTTACGTTCAGGTTTAGAAAGTGTTCGACTGTAGTATTCGATAACTCGCTCTTCCCCTGCTTGTACTTGCGATAAAACTGCTCCGATGCCGGTGTTGCTTGCATCTGTGTCCAATACAAATTTACCCTTTTGTTCCGGATATCCCAATATTGGACTAGAACATAGAGCCGCTTTTAATATCCTGATCGCAGAATCGCAGTTATGATCCCAGTTATAATTAGCTCGTTCTTCAGTGAGCTTATGTAGAGGTGCAGTTATATTTGCAAATCCTTCAACAAATCTTCTATAATTAGTACATAGTCCAAGAAAGCTCCGCAGTTCATGTTTGTCGCGAGGACGAGGCCAGTCCTTGATTGCTGTAATCTTCCGTTGGTCGGTTTGGATTCCCTCTGATGACACAACATGTCCGAGAAATTCAACTTTTTGTTGGAAAAAAAAACATTTCTTTGGATTCAGTAAGAGCTGAGCATTCTTGATTCCAGTAAAAACTTCATGCAAGTTTTGTAGGTGCTCTTCGAAAGTTTTTCCCATTACCATTATATCATCAAGATAGACCAGGCATGTCTTCCAAGTGAGGCCTCGTAGAACAACCTCCATAAGACGCTCAAAAGTAGCAGGGGCATTGCATAGTCCGAAGGGCATAACTCTAAACTGATATAAACCACTTCCGGTAGAAAATGCGGTCTTTTCCTTATCTTCTTCGTCAATGCCTACTTGCCAGTAGCCGCTCTTTAAGTCAAGTGTTGAAAACCAATCCGATATAGCTGGTGTTTTTTTATATACTGTCTTGCGGGCTTGTGGCAGTTGAGACGTTTTTGGGTTGGTCTTTGATGGGTAAAATTCCTCTGTCGCAGCCCTGCAGTACCACTATGGTCGACATAGCCCTTTTCTGCAAAGATGCGTCGTTGCCCCAGCTCTGGGAAATCGACATTTTGGGCATCAAAGATCCAGTCGAAAAGAAATCCCAGGAAGATGTAGCCTTGGCAACTAAAACAGTTTTCTTAGAGACAGTAGTTGTTAATAATGAGGGAAGGTATGAGGTTCGGTTACCGTGGCTGGAGGGTCATCCTCCCCTTCCCAGCTTATATAATGTTGCTAAAATTAGGTTACAGAATACGGTTTGCAAGTTGAAGAGAAATTGTCTAATGAAAGAGTATGATCAAGTTTTCCAGGAGTGGTTGACTGAAAATATAATCGAGGAAGTACCTGAGGAGATACCTGCGATGGTGGATGTCCACTATTTGCCGCATCGACCGGTCGTTAAGGAGGGCAGTACGACCAGGATCAGACCTGTTTTTGATGCGTCTGCGAAAGAAAAGGATAAGCCTTCACTCAAACAATGTCTGGATAAGGGTCCTAACATCATAGAGTTAATTCCGAATATTTTGATGAGGTTTAGGTTAAACAAATTGGGTGTAGTGTCAGACATTCGGAAGGCATTTCTGCAAATCAGTTTCAACGAGACTGATAGAAACTTTTTGCGTTTTTTATGGGTTGATCCCGAAGGTCGGGAAAAGATTTTTCAACACAGGCGTGTGGTATTTGGTGTAAGCAGTAGTCCGTTTTTGTTAGGGGCAACCATTGAATATCATCTTTTAGAGTCATTAAAGAAATGTGCTAGTATGAGTACATCATATAGTGAGGAGAGCATTTTGCTGCTATTGAAGAGTTTTTATGTCGACAATTGTGTCACAAGTGTATCGAACGACGACAGACTACAAGTGTTCATTAAAGAGTCAACTGTTCTTATGAATGAAGCAAAGTTTGACTTAAGAGGATAGGAGTTTTCGGGTCAGGTGTATGATACTTCTGATACTCTACCTTTTACTGCGGTTCTGGGAATGATGTGGGATAAATGTGAGGATACTTTGAGGGTTAATGAAGCATGTTTGAAAGGCGTGAATGAGCTTGTGGACAGGCCCATAAGTAAGAGAGTAATGCTTTCATTTGCACAAAGGATATTCGAGCCAATAGGTTTCACAGCACCAGCTACCTTGTTGCCAAAGCTGCTACTCCAAAAAACATGGGGGAAAAAGTTACCTTGGGATGCCCCAGTGGATTCCGAGATAGAAAATGAGTTTCGTCGTTGGTTGAATGAGTTATATTTTTTGCCAGAGATTAGGATACCTCGGTGGATTCACAGAGACGATTTTAACAGCGGAAGTCTTCATGTCTTTTGCGATGCGAGTAAGGACTCTTAAGGTACGCGTCCACTAATCGGCATCGGACGGACGGTACGCATCCTACGAATCGGATTTTATAATTATCTACATTGTTTCAATATGACTGCGTTCACCTATCGGCATCGAACCGACCGCACTTCGGCATTTCCGGACGGGATCCCGAAGACGAAATCAAAATCCGTTTCGTGCGGACACTGCCGATGCTGATACTGTTAATACTGAGAAGAATACGCAGGTGTCACGGTATATTTCCCTTTCCAAACTTTATTGGAGAACTACGTTGGGGTTTGGAACCTTCAGCAACATGCACCAAAACAGAGTTTTATCCACTATACCGAAACAGAATATTTGCACTCAACGCGCGTTTCGATAACCATGTTAGCATCATCAGGAGATGATTAAAACAGTTTTAATCAGCTAACATGGTTAGCGAAACGCGCGTCGAGTGCAAATATTCTGTTTCGGTATTATGGATAAAACTCTGTTTTGGTTTATTGGAGAAGATAGCAAGGATTTTTGTTAGTTAGTTTGTGACTTTCCTCCACATTGTTTGAACGTAATTATGGATGTAGCAAGACTTATCACGATTGTGCACGAGTATAAGAACTTTACAATGTGGGGTATCTAGAATATTCGGACATTCTTCTCAGGGACAATATTTGAAGTTTCGTTTTCTTCTTCTTCTTTCAACACGTCAATAATTATAAAATCTTCATTCAGTAACGAAATAATGCTTTTGCTTCTTCAACAGCACGTAGCTAACTGCGGGAGAAATACTGATACCGACTCCAATAATCCGTGGTAGTAGACGCAGGACACAAAAAAAATCCGATTCGTCCGATCCGTACCGTCCGTCCGATGACGATTAGTGGACGCGTACCTTTATGCTGCAGTTATATTTTTTAGAGGAGTCTTCGAGGGAAAGATTTTTATTCGTTTGCTGGCAGCTAAGTCTAGGATAGCTCCGTTGAAAAAGATATCTATACCGCGTTTGGAACTTTTAGCTGCTCTGATTGGAACAAGATTATTTGCTTCTTTAAAGGAAGAGCTCAATTTTGATCAGGAGGTACAGTTTTATTTTTGGAGTGACTCTTCTACCGTTTTGAGTTGGGTACGTCGTAGGGAAAATTGGGGGACATTTGTGGGTAACCGGGTGAACGGTGTTAGTTTGGTGACAAGACAATATAACAATATTCCCCGATATAACCCAGCTCGATTTTTATTTTAGTGGTTACGTTAAGGATTAAGTTTATAAGAAAAATATGCAAACGTGGAAGAACTTCAATTGAACATCGAAAGAATAAAATTGCATCCATTGAAAGCAGGTCCATTTTAAAAGCAACAAAACGTGTTTTAAAACGTGCCCGAAAATGCATAGAACAAAAAGGCGATGTGTTCGCCCATTTAATGTAATTATTGTTCACTATCCATAGCAACCATTTAATTGTTTTTACTTGTTTCATAGCCAACTTAACAGAAAAGTAAATATCGTTATAACTTTGTTATTTTTAAGTTTAAGCCGATAGTGCAAAGGATCTTTTTTATTTAGAATACTATTTGCTATCCATTTTTCTAAAAATATGCAGGGCATTCCATTTAAAAAAATGTTGTTTTTTCCATATTTTGGGAAACGCTAAGTTCAATTGTTTTTCTGTTTTCACAATCTTAATCAGCGGGAAAAATGCCACTAGTTTGCTAATTTACCATCATCGTAGCTCCAATAATAATGGAGTTAGCAATAGTGCCGACTTAATCGGAGGCACCCTGTATATTTTTAAGCTTTCATAAATAAAAATTTTTTTTTTGTTAAGGCGGAACTTGGTATTGGCAATCTTAATTCACCTTCGTTGCGAGTATTGTAGGCGCGTATATTCCTAGAGCTATTATATTTTTATGCACCATACCAAAGACAATTCCTGTGGATTGTCTTTGACCATACAAATAGTTTCAAGAATAAAAATACACACAAGAGACAAGATTTTTTCTCTAATAAAAATAGGTTTACATGACTCCCTTGGTCCCACATTACACAAATATCTCAGAGCTCTTTTTTGGAGTATAAAAATTGAATTAAGGAGGCTTTGTGAAGCAAAACCCCAAAACGGAATACCATATCTAAGATTTGATTCCACTAGTGAGAAATAAACCGTTTTAGCCACTAAATGCCCCCAGTTATTTGAAACCACTCTTACCGCGTATAACAAGCATAAGACAGTTTTTTGCTTAAAGATTCAATATGGGTTGAAAACTTTAATTCATTATCAATATAGATGCCCAAAAATCTTGTTGTCATTTGATTCTCGACCATCTGGTCATCTAACATTAAATTCTGAATGGAGCATTTGAAGAACAAGATACTCGTTTTTTTTCACATTCAAAGACAAGCAGTTTGCATCACACCATTTTTTTACCTCAGCCAAATCTTTCGAAACTCTACTATTTAATTCCATTTCGCTCTTCCCTACCCACAATGTTGTCGTGTCATCAGCGAACAATGTAAAGCTTCCACTTATATCAATAGAATTAATATCATTAATATATATTTGAAAGAGCAAAGGTCCGAGAACTGAGCCCTGAGGCACTCCAGAATCATTGGCCAATATATCTGGTGTTTTCCCCTGACACCTAACAACCTGAGTTCTATCAAAAAGGTATGCTCTAAACCATTCCAGAGAAACACCTCCATAAATATAAAGTTTCCGCAGCAATGCTTCACGATCGACACAATCAAACGCCGTTGAAAAGTCGCAAAATACTGCCGCGGCCACCTCATCCCCATTGAGCCCTAAATACAGCTGTTCAAGAAAGTTAAACATTGCATCAGCTGTACTATTCAGATTCACAAAATCAAATTGGAAGCGGTTCAACATATTATGTTTATTAAGAAAATCCATTATACGCTTCTTAACCATTTTTTCAACTAATTTTGATAACGTTGGTAACAATGATATAAGTCTTATAGTTAATGGGAAGATCCATTTCCCCACCCTTATAAAGAGGTCTTACTACTGCGGTCTGTAAACTTTCTGGAAATAAACCTTTTTCACTAATTGACACCAGAACTTCCAAAACATCGTCCGGTAAATTTACATAAATATCGTTAAAGGTATATCATCTATGCCTGCAGAAGTCTTGTTTTTAATATCACATAATATCCCCTTCACCTCCAGAACATCAGTGTCACTAAGATAAAAAGTATCCGGAACAGAAACCAGAAACCAGAAACATCTCTAAGAAAAACAAAGGATCAACGGAAGGTTTTAAATTTGAAACTATGTTCTGAGCCATAGTGCAGTAGAACTGATTAAAAATATTGGGATCGAGTGCTTGATTTTCCAGATGCGAACTGGGCTTCCCTCTTAGATCATTAACAATATGACATACCCATTAGAATCTTTTTGGACGCTAATATAAGACTGATATATGCGATATTTTCAATTTAAAAAAGTCAACTGTTGAAAATTGATTCCGCTGCATAACTGAAAAAAATAATTAACATTTCTCATGGTTATTCTAGACGACAAAACCATATTAATCCTATTCCTAACAGATCAGATCTGTATAATCATGTGACTCCAAAAAGCACGCGCGTGACTACACTCCCAAAATGGTACGCTTCCTGCACATGGTCCTGCACTGCTGACCAATTACATCTTACATCCCGTAATAAACGTTTATATTACTTCACTGCAACTGAGCTAACGTTCTTGTAATGCCCACTACTTGTAGACTGCACCGCGTTTAAATGTTGCAATTTTTTCCTTCAGAAACCGATTATTATCATTGCAATGTGCTTCTTTAATGTATATTCTCTTGTCGCTTATTATTATTATATATACAGTGATATTCTTGAAATAAAATGTGTGTTCTCGTGTTGCTCGACCCCCTGATCTAGCACCTATTGATTTCCTCCGTAAGGTTATCTGAATCAATCGATATTAGTCGTCATGAATTCCTCGCATTCTTCTATGAATGCTAATAGATGTGCGCTTATTTCAAAACGACAAACAAGAAACGGGCACAATGACAAAGCCAATAGAGCACTGCGGCCTTGCCGACAACAATGATCGGCATCTTATTCACCCAGCTAATGAATTATCTATCAGGTACACCTCTAGTCTATATGTATAAACATTTGTGCAAGATGTGGGCGACAAAACAATACTTGTGGGTCTGTCTTTAAGTTTAGACACCCATGCATAATGGAGAGTCAAAAATTATGGCTGATCATACCACGTTTTCTACTACGTAAAATTGCCGATACATTTGGTTGGTTTTAGAAATAACGTTTTTCGATTTTAGTCACTGTATTATGCAGTATGCACTGGCCTAGAATTGGACGACATTTTTGGAGTCTGGTAACCGTCGAGTCGTACTAGATAGGCGAACATTTGCAAATTTACATAGAAGGTTGACTGAAACTAGTACTTTGAAGCCAAATGATCAATTAAAAGGCGCCCATCGGACTATAGAAACTCCAGAAATTGAAGAAGCAGTTTTAAATTCGATTGATGAAAATCCTGAACTTGGTACTTACTAGAAAAATTGAAAATAATTTTAATCTCTCGCATGTTCTAGTTTGAAAAATTCCGTAAGTGTTTGGACATACCCGTTCCACGTTAAGGCGATCTGAATTGCCTTACCCGACAGGTGGTTTTGACCCACATTTTTTGCATACAACATTGAGAATTCTTCGTTGGACCTGATTCGCATTTTTTAAATGAGGTATGTGAATTCCGTGAAATCGATGTTGATATTATCATTATGATAATGCACGAAGAGAGAGCAATATTTGACCAGCCAATATTTGATTTACTGGTTGGTATACGTCATTTTTGTTTTTGTGTTTGCGTAATTGATATTTAGTAGGTTTAGAGCGGACACTTCTACTGGGGACTTTTGGTCAGGTCAGTAATTTCATAAATTTAGGAAAAACGTTGTGTTCTAGCGGCAGCAGAGCAGTTAATCTTTTTAACTGGAGGCCTTCCAATAATTGTTACTGACATGCGTGACATGTAACAATTATTAGCTTCTTTTTGTTGTCAAAGTAACCATGTAAATAATAATAACTAGGAGTGTGATCCCTGTTTCTGCTTGGGATGCAAAACACCTAAGCGTCAGCAAAAAGGAAAAGATGTGTCAATAAGCTGGGCGGCGAGGGATTCATTCCGAGTCGACCCGGTGCAGAAGCGAGTTAAATCATTATCAATTATATTCCATTTTACGGATTGATAATATAAAAGTGTTCTTGGGCGCTGCAATTTACTGGAATATGGGCCGTCACAGATCTTCATCCAGTAGTTCTAGCTCAAGTTCTAGCTCGAGCGATTATGATTATAAGAGACATAAGAGAGCTTGCCGTAAATCAAAGAAAAATACTAGAACTTTCACACCAAGTCCCAAACGAGACAGAACAGTTGAAGTTGAGAGCTCTGTTAGTCCAAGAGCGTCGACTTCTCGTGACTCAAAGATCGACCGGTTAGAGAACTTAGTGGAAAAATTGTTGGAAGATAAATTGGAACGACCAAACCATTCTTATAACCCAACTCCAAGGGTTATGGTTAGGGCCGAATGCATTCCTGAGTTTGCTCCTGGTAATCCAAATATAACTTGTTCAAAATGGATTGATAAAATCGAACAGTTGGCTCAAGTTAACCAGTGGGATGACCATTTGACTGTCTTTAATATGCAAAGCCGCCTAATTGGCCTGGCTAGGAAATGGTACGATAATCTACCATCATACCAATATAACTGGGCCGAATGGAAGGTCCTGCTTCTTAAAACATTTCCAGACCACAATAATTTTGGGTTGTTACCTCGAACCTTAGTAAACCGATATAAACTACCGATGGAGTCTTGGGAACAGTACTACTTTAATAAGCTTGATCTTCTCAATGCTTGTGAAATTGATGGGAAAAAGGCTGTTTGCTGCCGGATAGATGGAATCAGGGATACCACAATTCAAGCAGGTGCACGAGCTGGTAGATACGAAAATCCCAATGAGTTGTATGCAGAGTATTTGGCATCCTTAAAAACAGAGACACCAGGTTTAGTGGAAAAAGAATATCGTCAGCCCAGAGGATTTAAACGCAGTTTTAGAGAACATGAATCCATGACAACGAAGAGGTTCAAAAGCGGAAGCAGCGCTGATAAAATGTCCATGGTACGCTGTTATAACTGCAAAGAAAAAGGCCACTTCTCCAAACAATGCAACAAACCAAAGATTGAATGTACCAACTGCAAGCGTTTAGGTCATTTATCTAAAGATTGCCGAAGGAAGTCAATGAAGAATCAAGTCATAAATTCTCGGCCTGTTGGGGAGCACAATGAAAATTATTATTTTGATTGCTTCATTAATGATAAACCTACAAAAGCCTACGTAGATTCTGGATGTGGAGCAATACTTATACGTGCAGAGGAAGCAAAAGCCTTAAATTTAAAATGCACTCCCAGCGTTATGTCCATCGCTGGTTATGGTGGTTCTGAGGTTACTGCCTTAGGAGAAACCAACGTCTCGGTCAAAATCGATCTGGCCCAAGGCGATGCAAAGGCATTTGTTGTGCCTGATTCAGTTCAAGATGTTCCTGTCATGATAGGGCAAACCTTTCTAAATCAACCCGGGGTTCTTACGATAGTCTCTGGGGAAAAAGTAAGGATTTTGCCTACTGGTGCAAACCTGAATGAAATTCTAAATTTACCAGCAAAGAAAGTACCACTATGGGCGAGGCATACGACAATTATTCCACCCAGAACATCCGCAATGATATCTATAACAACCCGAAACGCCATCTACGATGATGTATACGGTGAGGTAAGTGAAAATAAAATTCTGACTCGTTGTGTTGCGTGTTTTGTGGAGAAATTTTGTAAAAGTCCTTTATCTGTCTTATCTTCGAAAATCAAAGCAAGTAAATTATTTACAGAAAACGATCTATCCTTAAATCCGAACCTCAAATCGAATGAGGTAAAACTTGTTGTTGATTTGGTTAATGAATTTAAAATGTGTTTTGCTGGAAATCATCAGCAATTGGGGAAAACTGACTTAATTAAAATGTCAATACACCTCTCAGATGATAGTCCAGAAGTTTATCGACCTTATCGTTTATCTTTCAATGAACAAAAAGTTGTGAGAGATATGGTCGATGATTTGCTGGAAAATAAAATAATCCGAGAATCCGATTCACCTTATTCAAGCCCAATTCTTCTGGTAAAAAAGAAGAATGGTGAACAGCGCATGTGTGTCGATTATCGTTCACTTAATTCAAAAACCATAAAAGACAAATTTCCTCTTCCCCGTATTGACGATTTTCTAGAAAAATTAAAAGGTTGTAAGTACTTTACCAGTCTGGATTTAGCAAGTGGGTACCACCAAATCCCCATGGAAGAATCCTCTATACCAAAAACTGCTTTTACAACGCCCGATGGACACTATGAATATCTAAGGGTACCGTTTGGACTGTGTAACGCCCCTGCAATTTTTCAGAGAACGATTAACAAAGTTTTAGGAAATCTTAGATATGGAAAAGCACTGGCGTATATGGATGACGTATTACTACCCTCATCGACATTTGAAGAAGGCCTTGATAATCTGAGGAAAGTTTTGCTATCTTTAAAAAATGCTGGTCTAACTTTACGTTTATCCAAATGCCATTTCTTTAAGGAAAAAGTGGAATACTTGGGTCACGAGATTAGTAACGAAGGAGTCCAACCAGGTGCCCACAAGACAGAGGCTGTGCGGCTGTTTCCCACACCAAATGATGTTCACTCAATAAGGCAATTTCTGGGACTGGCAAGTTACTTTCGAAAGTACATCAAAGACTTCGCTTTGATCGCGAAACCTCTAACATCGCTAACGAAAAAGGATGTCAAGTTTAGTTGAAGACCGGAACAAAATGAAGCTTTCAAAATCCTTAAAGAAAAATTAGTTTCGAGACCATTGCTGGCTATTTATAATCCGCATCTGAAAACTGAAGTGCACATTGATGCATCTAAATTTGGGATTGCAGGAATTTTAATGCAGTTTCAAAATGACGCCAGTCTAAAACCAGTGTTGTACTACTCGAGACAAACCACGAAACAGGAGCAAGTATACCACTCTTATGAGTTGGAGACGATGGCGGTGGTCGAGTCTTTGAAACACTTTAGAATTTACCTTATTGGGATCGAATTACTGATTGCAATGCAATAAGAACAACGTTAAACAAAAGAGATTTGGTACCAAGGATAGGAAGGTGGTGGCTGAGCAACCAAGAATTTTCATTCACTGTGGAATATCGACCAGGGCATAAAATGTCTCATGCCGACGCTTTGAGCAGAAATCCACCTAATGTTGACTGTGCAAAATCTGGTACATTGTCTTGTGTCAATGCGTATCTTGTCAATATGAACGAAGAAGATTGGATATTAAATGCGCAAATGTCTGATGAAAGATGCATGTTTATACTCGAAGTATTGAAAAGACAACCTAAAGATAAAGAAGATCGAGATATCCATAAAAATTATTGTCTCAGACATAATAGACTCTACAAAGTAATGCCGACTAGAAACAAGTGGTTAGTACCAAGGGCAGTGAGACGTCAGATACTACTTCATTTTCATGATGGAAATGGGCATCTTTCTGAAGACAAAACGCTTTCAGCATTGTCAAAACTCTATTTGTTCCCTGGAATGAGGCGTTATGTACATAAATTTATATCCTGTTGTTTACCATGCATGTATAATAAACAGCCAGGTGGTAAACAATCTGGGTTTTTGCATCCAATAGAAAAAATCGATGAACCATTTGACACCCTTCATATCGACCACTTGGGGCCATTTGTAAAATCGAAGAGGAAAATACATATTTAATTGTTGTAGTTGAGGCTTTCACGAAGTTTGTTTTTATGAAACCTGTAGCATCCACCAAAGTACGTCCAGTGATTATTTTCTTAGATACCATAATAGAAAATTTCGGTGTCCCGAGAAGAATTATTTCAGACAGAGGATCTTGTTACACTAGTAAACAGTTCGAAGAATATTGTAAGAATATGAATATTAAGCATGTTCTGAATGCAACTGCTACACCAAGGGCTAATGGCCAGGCCAGGTGGAGCGATATAATCGCACAATATTGGCATGCCTGTCAGCATCTTCAGAAGATGAGGAAAGATGGGACGAAATTGTTCCAAAGGTGGGCTGGGGGTTGAATTCTACGACGAATTCAACAACCGGACGAACACCTTACGAACTATTATTTGGTTATTCCCCAAGAGGTGTAGCCAACTCGTTTCTGGCTAACGAAATATCTTTAGAGTCAATCCATGACAAAGATTTAGCTGCCACTCGAAGCAAGGTAAAAATCACCATTACCGATAGACAAAAGAGTCAGAGAGCATCATATGATGCGCATCGTAGCGCTGGTAAAAAGTTCATTGTTGGCCGACAAGTATTAATGCGCACTACTATTCCTAGTAATGATGGCAAAAGTCGAAAATTGCTACCAAAATATAGTGGCCCATTCACTATTGTTAAAATGTTAGATCACGATCGTTATGTGGTCGAGGATATTGAAGGCTCTTCCCGCTCGCAGAGGAAGTACAAGGGCATCGTAGCTCTTGACAAATTAAAGGCCTACAATATAGAGGTGAGTTCGGAATCTGAAACTGAGTACTCAGGAGACTAAAATCGTCATGGTCAATGGTCATATCGAACAGGTACAAGACCAAAATCGTCATGGTCAAATCGAACAGGTACAAGACCAAAATCGTCATGGTCAAATCGAACAGGTACAAGACCAAAATCGTCATGGTCAAATCGAAGAGGTACAAGACCAAAATCGTCATGGTCAAACCGAACATGCAGAAGACCAAAATCGTGCTGGTCAACCCAAGTACTCAGAAGACCAAAATCGTACTGGTCGGTCTGAGCAGTTATAAGACCAAAATCGTAATGGTCAGTCTTTTATTGTCATTTTAGATCTTTTTTGGGTTAACCACTTTTGTTTTATGTACATATGTATTTGTTCTCATGTTTGTCATTAGGTATTTGACTCTAGGTCCAAGGCACGAGCTTCTAAAGCAGAGAACGCCGAGTCATAGACACATCATGTATATATTAATAAGAATCTTTATTTAAGAAATCATTATATAATTGATAATGGGAATAACCATTATTTCAGGATAGTTCCACGGGGACGTGGAATTCGGTAGCATGGCCGACTGTGATCCCTGTTTCTGCTTGGGATGCAAAACACCTAAGCGTCAGCAAAAAGGAAAATATGTGTCAATCAGCTGGGCGGCGAGGGATTCATTCCGAGTCGACCCGGTGCAGAAGCGAGTTAAATCATTATCAATTATATTCCATTTTACGGATTGATAATATAAAAGTGTTCTTGAATCATCCGTATTTTATTCTTGTGTTAGATAATAGGAGTCAAGTTACAATTTTAATGTACTCATTAAGTGAAATTAAGTGAAAATATTATTTAAATTTCCCGCCTCAAAATGTGTGATCGAAACTGTGTTCTATCTCATTCTTTCGCATGATACATCCTATATATCTATATTTTTTTATTGGTGTCACTTTTTCCGTTTCATCCGATCTCGAATCACTCCCAATGACGCGAAAGAAGTTTTCACTTCAAAAAATGCATACAATTCAATCGCCGAATCTTAGACTTGACTTTGACATATAGGGCATTATGGAATCAACTTCTAATATAATGGAATAATTATTTACATTGCTAGCTTCAAAAATAAAGACTCCAGGAGCCACGTAAATATAATCAAAGACCCTGTACATATAATATATAAGAATTGAAGAGAATATCGTTGATGAAGTACCGAAACAAAAAATTCTCGTATAGATTTTCGAAATCTTCACGAAATTTCTAAAACCCTGAAAGTATATTGAGATTAAGAGGTCGTTCAACATTTTTTTTGCGGTCGAGTGAAAAGCATTCTTAGCAAATCGCTGGCAAATTGAAAATTGTGATGAATAGATCATTATTCAAACAGCCCATCAATATTTTCAGATGTTATAAATGGATATCACCATTTGTTTTGGCAACATATTTTTTTTAGAGTAAACTCGTTGATTTTTCTCCATTTATTGTCTAATAATTACTAACGCTTTCCGAACTTTATTATAAGCTATAAACCGAAGTCTATTAAAAATGACTTGCATACAAACAATAAAAGTGATATTCGCAGTGGAAGATGTTTCTGATGCAAGTTGCATTTTTTCACACACTCGCGTACTGTACTGTAATGACGACATCGACTTAAACCTTCTTGGAAATTGAATGAGCTCACGCTACCACACAAGTGAACATCTTCTCTTTCATTTTACTTCATTGTTTAAGCTTTTGAATTCGTTTCTACTGAAATCAAATTAGCTATTGCGTAACAAATACTAATGTGAAATAAGTGAAATTACTGAAATTAGGACTTTTCCCATAAGCTTATAACGGGCAGAAGAAAAACTCACCTATAACCTAAAATGGTATATTCGATCTACCAAACAATAATAAAGCCCACGGACACCTATGCCTCGCTGGTATGGTGGCCAAAAACCCAGCAGGTCACCGCTCGGACCAAACTTAATAAAGTGCAACGGCTGGGCAAAAACAGGGGCAATGTCAACGTGCCCTACCGCAGCGTTAGAGGTACTGCTGAACATGCCACCTCTTCATCTCAGTGTGAAGAGGGAGGCGATTATCAGTGCTCACCAGGCTATTCCAAATAGGCAAATTCAAGCCTGGAGATTTGACTGGTCACCTGCGTATCTGAAGAAATAAAACTGGAAAATGCCAGCAAACCAAGTGACTAAATGGCGATCATGTTGGACCTAGATGTCCCATTCGCAGTAAAAAACTACCTCAGACCGATAACGCATCGCAGATGGTTCAAAACTAGCGAAAGGAGCAGGATTGGGTATTTCAGGTCCAAATTATAAAATTTCCAAGCCGCTAACCAAATATACAATTATATTCCAAGCGGAAGTGCTTGCCATAAATATATGTGCAGAAAAATGCCACAACCCAAACTAACACAAGGACTTTATTTATTCCTTATTTATTTGTCTACGGTACAAGCCATTTTCTATACAAATAACAAAGTTACACTATAAAAAACATAATAATTATTATCATCATACAATAAAATACCAAAAGCTAACAAAAATCACCATTTACAAATATATCACCATATTACTTAACAAAGCCATAACACCTCATATAGAACGAACACTAATCATTAAGATCACATATAATTTTATTTAATTTAGTTTTAAATGATGTTCTAGTGGTACCAAAAATATCAACCTCAGGATGATCGTGGAGAATGCCAGCGTGCGAGTTATGGGATCATTCTTACCATAATTTGTGGGATGAATTGGAACCAAGAAAACATCAGTATGTCTACCCCTTCTTGATGTTGAATTAAATGGAACCAAGGACAACAACTTAGAAGACTTAATGCTGCCCTCAATGATTTTATGCAAGAAGCAAACATCGGCCTTTAATCGACGTGAATAGAGACTTGACAGATTTAGAGCCTGAAGAATATCTTAATACTCATATTCCTCATAGCATATCCACAGCGAAAAGCCACCACTCTAAGGAACTTTTTCTGTACCCTTTCAATTTCCTCGTTCCAAACATCGTAACAGGGAGACGACACCACAGAACAGTACTCCAGAACTGAGCGGACAAAACATGAGTAAAGCTTAGTAAATGTTGAGATTGACAAATCAACCGACAGGCGCTGAATAAAACCCAGCAACCTGTAAGCCCGCGACACAATATTCTGAATATGAGAACTAAATGTTAATTTTGTATCAAATGTCACTCCAAGGTTCTTTACTTCGGTACACGATGGAATGCTTACATCATTCAGCCTGTAATCAAAGACGATAGGTACTATCCCATTAAGGTACTATCCCATTAAGGTTACACCAGTAAGAAATACTGTTCAAATCATCCTGAACACATTCTGCATCCCTAGTTTGATGCAACCGATGCAAACAGCTTTATATCATCTGCAAACATTAGGAATTTACACTTTTTATGCAGGGCACTAGGTCCAACAAGAAGATTGAAAAAAGGATCGGACCATAATGCGAACCTTGAGGTACCCCAGAAGGGACCTCAATCTCACCGGAAACCCTTCCGCACTGCTTCACAGACTGTACCCTGCCACCGATAAAGTCTGCCAACCAACGCAAGACAGGTCTCCCAACACCTAATTTTCCCAATTTATCAAGAAGCAATGAATGATTTACCCGATCGAAGGCTTTAGAAAAGTCCAAATGTAAAGAGTCCACCTGCAACCCATTTTCCATGCCATCACCAATAAATCTCTCATAGAGGACCAGATTTGTTGATGTAGATCTTCCACCAAAAAATCCACTCACCAGCAAGTGCAACATCTTGGGTATGTCCGATTGCGTGCAAACTGCTCTTGAGTCCTGTCCCCTGACTTGAAAATTGGTTTCAAGAAACAGTTTTTCCAAAACTGCGGAAATTCACCCAGTTTCAACGACTGACTGAACAGGATGTGAAGCGGGACAGCCAATGTCAAAAATGCAGGGACACCCTCATAGGGTAGGGAACCAAAAACATCAAACACCTCAGGGAGCGAAAAACCATAGGCAGATATAGAAACCCTCTCTGAGAGGTTATTCTCGGGAATTACATCCACATCATCCCGGCGGTAAACTGTAGAGAAAAAAGATGCAAACAGACTCACCATCTCTGATGCACTACCACTGCTCAAACCATTATATTGAACATGCAAGGGAACACCATGATCATTCTTTCCATCCTTTACAAATGATCAGAATTTGCTAGGGTCGGTAGATATATTACTATCGATGTTGTTGATATAATTCTGATAACAGAGACTGCGTACCTCCCTACAATGGCTTCTCACATCACAAAATTCCTGATATAGGTTTAGGTCATCAGTTCTGCGATATTCCGCATGTAGAGTCTTCTTCTGGATAACAAGACCACCTTGGAAATGTAGAAACCCTGTACCTTTTTATTGGCACATATGCATCAATGATATCATAAAGGCTGCTATAAAAAAACCGATACTGCATCATTCATACCAGCCTCCTCCAGAAGTTCAGCCCATTGAACACCAGCAAGACAATCATTAATTACAGTTTTTAAAATCATAATAAAATTCCTCATAGAAGGGATTCTCAATGGGATTGTTCAAATGTATGTCAAATGATATGGCTTCATGATGAATACTATTAGGCAGCAAAAGATCAGGTGCCCTACATGTGACAATACCTCTGAGGTTGGTAAATAAAAGATCAAGAGCAACATTTCGACTATTGACAACACCATTACACTGAAACATATTAAAATAGCTATAACACTGTGCCAATGTAACACCAGGGGAATGGGGCGGTGCTTGCACTGTTAAGCCCAATTCATCATTTCCCCAAGAGCAATAAGGCACATTAAAATCACATAACACAATCAACTTACAATTAGGATACAATATACAAATCTGTTCAATAACATCACAGTGATCAACATATAAATCAGGACTAGAATTAGGTGGTATATACACACAACCAATTATAAGCAATTTAGAATCAATATTTATTGATACATATATATGTTCAACCTTTGAATTGCGTGAGATAACTATTCTGTCAGCATTAAGACATTTCTTAGTGGCAATTAGCACTCCTCCACCTCTCATATCATTATTAGTGATCTCACACCTATCAAATCAAAAGATATCAAAATCATTGAAACCAAGTTTGCTATCCAAAAATGACTTATTCAGCCATGTCTCTGAAAGCAATATAATATTATACAAGCTTGTATTTACTGCTTGTTGACAGAAAGCACATCTACATATTTTCAGACAGCCAGGTGGCTCTAAAGGCTCTAAATGCTTTCAAGTGCGTGTCAAAGCTAGTCTGGGAATGTAAGCAAACCCTAAATCAATTAGCAACACGCAACCAGGTAACTTTCCTGCGAAAGAAGGTGGAACACTGTATCAAAGATTAAAAATGCTCATTGACCATATTATGGTCCAGAGACCGACTGTGGCCTTATGAAGAGCGACATCACCGAAGAACTAAACAAATGGGAAAAATATGGCGAAATACTCCAAGACTAAGACAGGCGAAAAAATTTATCACCATCTCTGCGAAAAGAGCAAAACAGCTCTTAGACATGAACAGATATTAAAACTGTCGCCGGACTGCTCACTGGACACAGCCCGGCAAAATATAACCTAGAGTCAATATTCATTGCAGATTTTGCAATAATGCAACTGAAGCCGCAGAACATCTACTCTGCCAGCCAATGTCCAACCCAATTCTGCAAACGGCTCAAGTACCTTGAAGGAGTACAGCTATCACCAAGAAGTAAGTCAACTATCTTCGTTTGAAAGAAGCTTACGTCTCTTAGACACAAATTAAGTTGAAGAGTCATGCATAAAATATCTGTAAAAGAGCAGTGCCGGGCGGCTGAAACTAGCCGAAACGACTCCATAGCAATCTACAATCTACACTTCCAATTTCAGTAGCTAACAATGAAACCTATTTATTCTATCTGTAGTAATAAAATCAAACCCATAATCAACCTACTGGATCTGAAATCAAGTGCGCTGCTGCCTCTGGAAGAAATGAAGCTCTAATGAGGATACTTCATTGATTTGTATATGAGTGGATAAGCGATAAATAGACCAAACATGGCAAATTTACGACCGCGAAATGTAAACAAAACGATTCCTATTTTGCCTTGCGCATTAGAAAATTAGTGGGCGCCATCTGTTGCTGTGTGAAGGTCATTAGGCAGGCCCGGACTCCAAAATTTGAACTCGTACTCTTGTGATTATGAACGAAAGTAATTATTTCACCAAATATTCGGTAGAGTAGTCTTGCCGATTGTGAAATGGGCCTGTTAGCATAGTGAAACAAACAATAATGTATAAATAAGTAATACTAATAATAATTATACTAACTTGAAATAGGAAATCCCGAGTATTTTGCCTCTACTGCTACAAAACACAACCATACACTTTCAGGATTCTATTTTGGTGGCATCGCCCATTGTTTATGTGCGTATTGTTCAATTAAAACGAAAATCAAAATAGGGTACGCACAAAGCACAAACGTGAACCACTAAACTAAAACTAATTAAGCAACTACAAACACTAGGTCTAAAGAAAGTCGATAAAAAGTAAAGTATTCGAATTATCAACACAAAACGCCGCGCCGTCAAAACGAAAACAAAAACAAAAGCCAAATTCGGTCCGGTCCTGATCGACGCCTGCTGAGACGGCAAGTGTTTTAGTGCGCATGACGAAACGGGATCTTCTTTGTTTTTCGATTTTGCGCCGATTTTGTCATGCGCAGAAACCCGTTTTTTCGCCCATAGGTTGCCACTTTTGAATAGTGCAACAGGCCACTATTGCTTATCCACTCCTATACAAATCAATGGATCCCAATGATAAGGATCAATGATTTTATTGTAATTTCTTGTTTTGTTCGAAAAACCTTACAACATGGGGGTACTATGATTTTAAATAAACCTTGTATTTTGTGTAAAAGTGTCCAGGATATTGTTGATATGTCTGTAAAGTTTCATTGTGAGTTGTCTGCTGCTGAAATAAAAACGTTTGACTGTTTAGTTTTAACTGTATATAGATCACCAAATGGAGATTTTAACTTATTTGCGTATATTTTGGCTCAGGTTTTAAATCTTATTGTTGGACGTAATTTTAAGCATGTCATTGTCGATGATGATTTTAATGTAATTTCTAACATAAGTAATCAGCGTAGAACAGAACTCCTTGACCTGTTTAGAAGTTTCAATTTAGAACAACAAATTTTCTGCAAAACAAATAATATCAATTGTATTGACGATATTTTGATCAGTTTTTCCGGGTCTGTTGCCTATTGCACTGATGTTTACTCTTCTGTCTGATCACAGTGCATTCGATATCTTAGTGCAACTGAACCGCGAAAGGGGGGATCCTGTCTTAGTGTAACACAGACTAATGACAAAAAGGGGAATGAACAAACTTTGCAGGTTCTTGGAGGGTCAGACTTGGAATTTCTCTGCAGTGAAGCCTCGCCCAGCTGGTGGTTCTTTTGATGGCTTTGTTCATCTTTTGGAGAACGAGATCAGGAGAGTATTTCCTGAGGTTGTACGTAAAAGTACCCACAAAAACGGAATTGTATGGTTTGTCGATGCTTGTAGGAATATGAGAGAAACACTGAGATTTATTCATGAACTTCATTCAAACAGGCCTTCACCACAGCTCAGTGATCAGCTTAAACCATATAGGAAAAGGTATAAACTATGTCTTAAAAATGCAAAAAAGGCAGCTTACACAAACCATATAGTAAACTCTGCAAATGTGGTGCGAACCTCTTGAGAGGTAATAAGTTCATATAGAGGCACTGATGGGGCTCCTCCTCTTGTCGAACCATATCCAGATGCAGATGATTTTAATGAATTTTTTTGCAGGTGTGGCCGAACAGGTTTTGGCAGATGCGTCTGCTGCACTGGAGCCTTATGATTAATTTTTGAGGTGTTCGGTTCAGAATGGTTTGGGTTTTTCTTTTAAGGAGGTAAGTCCGATATAAGTGAGAGATGCCATTAATGCTCTTAAAAACAAACCCAGTAAGGATGTTTATGGTATGAGTGCTACCATGGTGAAACAACTCAAAGATCAGTTGATATCACCTCTTACTCAGTTGATAAATTCCAGCATAAGATCTGGTGTTTTTCCTAGTTGTCTGAAGCTGTCTAAAGTCATACCTATCTACAAAAAGGGTGCAAGGAATGATCCCAACAACTGTCGACCCATATCGCTGGTCCCTGTTTTCTCAAAAGTATTTGAGCACATACTGAAGGAACAACTGTGTCAGTATTTTGAGGGAAATAGCTTGTTCATCGACTGTCAGTTTGGTTTCAGGACAGGTCGTTCCACTACCCGGGCTGTGTTGGATATGCTAGAGTATATGGTTGGGGCTTTTGAGGGGGAACATTATGTCACTGCGACATTTTGCGACCTCTCTAAGGCCTTTGACTGTGTGTCTCATCCAATTTTGTTGGATAAGGTCGCGTACTATGGTCTTTATCAGATCAGCGTTGAGCTTTTGCGCAGCTATCTGGCTGGTCGAGGGCAGCAGACTTTGTACAATGACCAATAAACCATAGAGTGCCACAAGGATCAATATTGGGTCCTCTCCTATTCCTAATTTATATCAATGATATCCCTAGGGCTTGCCCAGGTGCAAATCTTTGGTTATTTGCCGATGACACAACAGTGGCAATGGATGGTGGGAACTTGCAGGGTCTTCTGGACTCGATTAGCACAGTCTTGGTGGATGGTTTGAGTGGAATCGCCTGACCCTGAATAATAGCAAAACGGTGAGCATGGTCTTTTGTTTAAGGGCAATTCCGGATGAAAATCCCGCCGAGGTAAAATTTCTGGGGGTACATCTCGACCCAAGCTTAAAGTTTGACGCAGTGGCTACAGGTTATCCAGACACATATTCCTACTAAGGAATCTAGTGAAGGTGCTCCCACCGCCGGTGTTGGTTCAGGCGTTCCATGGGATTTTCCAGTCGTTGGCCACTTATGCTATTTTGACATGGGGACACTCTGTTTATTTGGCACGTGTCTTTGCTCTGCAGCGAAGGGCGGTACGCATCATTACTGGGCTAGGCTACAGGGATGATGCTAAGCAAACATTTAACCTAAGAATTTTAACGGTACCATGCAGGTATATATTTGAATGTATTCTCTATGCTTACACTAATCCTAATCGATATGCTAGAAACAACGAATATCACGATTATTATACTAGGCAGGGTGATAGCGTTCGAATTGAGTATCTTAGATTAAATAGAACCCGGTTCTGCATTAACTATTATGCCCCAGTGTTGTATAATAGGGTACCAAATGACATTAAGATCTTACCATTGACTAGGTTTAGAAATAAAATAAAACTGTACCTGTTGAACAAAGCCTTTTATAGTGTTAGTGAATTCTTATTAGAAGGTGACTTGAATGTTTAATTCATGATTACTGTGCAAAACTCTGTAATTTCATTTATTAATTTTGTGCTAGATTTTAGGAATATTTTTTGCTTGTTGACGAGAGGAATGATATTTACTGTATCAATAACTTGAATACATTTTGAATTTCAATTTGAATTTGATTATATTTACGTGGCTCTTGGAGCTAGCAATGTAAATCATTATTCATATTATAGGGTTGTTATATGTGCCGTGTTATAGGTATTAGAAGTTGATTCGATAATGCCCCATGTCAAAGTCAAGTCTAGGACTCGATGATTCGATTGTATGCATTTTTTGAAGTGAAAATTTCTTTCGCGTCATTGGGAGTGATTTGAGATCGGATGACACGGAAGAAGCGACACCAATAAAAAATATTGATATATTGACTGGCCTGTGAGAGAATGAGACAAAACACAGTTCCGATCACACGTTTTGTGGCGGGAAATTTAAATGATGATTTCTACTTATTGAGTAAATTTAAAATTATAAAGAAACTCCTAGATATTATTACTTACATGGTTACTCTGACAACAAAAAGATGCTAATAATGTCACATGTCACTCATGTCAGTAACAATTATTGGAAGGCCTTCAACGAAAAAGATTAACTGTCCTGCTGCCGCTAGAACAATACGCTTCTTCCAAAGCTATAACATTACTGACCTGACCATAAGCCCCCGGTACCCAGTAGAAGTGTCCGCTCTAAACCTACCAAAATCAATTACCCGAAAACAAAAATGACGTATACCGACCAGCAAATCAAATATTGGCTGGTCAAATATTGCTCTCTCTCTTCGTGCATTATCATAATGATAATATCAACATCGATTTCACGGAATTCGCATACCTCATTTAAAAAATGCGAATCAGGTCCAACGAAGAATTCTCGATGTAAAAATGTGGGTCAAAACCACCTGTCGGGTAAGGTAATTCGGATTCGCCTTAACGTGGAACCGGTATGTCCAAATACTTACGGCCTTAGCGAAAGTTGCCAAGGGCGGAACTGGCCCTATTATTAAAAATTGCCCAGTCATTCTGTTCCATTGTTACCCGAGCCTATAAGTATTTATATTAAAGTTCTTCAACTGATGAATATTTAAGTTCATAATTTCAATAATATTAATAAGATAAAGTGTGAGTCCTATTATTAATGTTACCTTTACTAGATATAGGGACCGAGAAAAATAAGTAGCTGACAATCGTCGAGGAGCTTTAATTGTTCTTCCAGTTCTAGCTTTAGTAATGGTATCTTGTTTTTCATCTTGTGCCATTATTTTTCTTGTTCCATTTGTCTAACGGTAAATGATCTTTTTGTTCTTATACCTCCATGAATTTTCTTTCTTCTTTATTGTATATTTCTAAAGGGTCAACTCGTTGAATTGGCCTCAATAGCATACCATTGGCGGTTTTAAGTTTGACCAACCCAATTTGCCCATCTTTTCCATGAAAAATTTCTTCTATTTTAGCTAAAGGCCAGTCTAAACGTTTTTTATTTTCGCTGCCAATCAATACAATATCTCCTATGCTGACATCAAATTGGATAAATCGTTTTTGCTTTAAAAATTTTTTGTCCCACTTCTAAAACGGGCTTTCAAACAATCTCTTAACTTCAGTTTGTAACGCATTCTTCTGCGCAAATCGCTGGCTTCTATATTGTCCAAATCGAGATCTACAACTTCTGTCACGTCCTGTGTGTTAAACTTCTCATGTCTTCACAATCTTCTGATAGATATGTTATTGGTCTTGAATTAACTACAGCTTCGCATTCGCATAACATTGTTGAGAGTTCTTCAAAAGAAATTGCAGCTTTTCCCAAATATCTTTTTAGCAATTGTTTCAAGATATTTATCAATATCTCCCACCATCTTCCCCACCAAGCAGCTGTGGGAGGATTAAACTTCCACTTTATCCTTTCAAGAGCACCAAAATCTTCCCAATTTAAGGATGCCAGAGCGTTCTCAGTTTCCAGAAAATTTGTGCCATAGTCACTATACATTACTGAAGGTCTGCCACGTCTAGAAATAAATCTTCTTTGGGCTTGTATAAACGAATCTGTAGATAACGACTGAACTATTTCTAGATGTACAGCTCTGGATTTATACCGGAGATATACTGGGCCTGTCAAGTCGGTATTGCAAACTTCAAATACTGCTTCATCTCGCACTCTATCTTTCGGAAGAACAATGAGCAGTTCTTCTTGGTCATCTTATACATTTGTAAGTTACAGATCTTATTGATTTTCTACCATTGATAATCCAAAATTTTTCTCTTACATTGTTTAGAACTGTTTGAACTCCAGCATGACATTGCTTTACATGCTCATCATGAATTAATCTTTGTACAACAGTATGTTTGGATGGTAAAAGAAATGGATAACGAACATTTTCAGTCTTGGAGTTCAGAGATTTTTGTTCGTACTCTTAAAATTCCTATATCATTTTCAAATGTCACTAAAGATCTAACTTTGTTTAATGTATGATCTGTGAAAACTTCTTTTTGTATCAGCTTAACAACGACTTTCTCTGCCATTTCAATTTTCTTAAGAGATAGAACTTCTTTTCGCATAATTCTTATTTGTCTGCAGTTAAAAATAAATCGATTTATCGAAGATACGAGATTAATTATACTTTGATATTTCTATACAACCACGAGAAGTCTTGATTATTTACCAATAATGCAATTATACTCTTTTCCGACTATTTCTTCATTTACATGATAACTTTGTTGCGGCCAACATGGAGATTTATGTAGCCACTCTGGTCCTTCCCACCATTTCCTTTCGCTAAGTTGACGTACTTCACATCCTCTGAAGGGGAGATCTGCCGAATTGAGCTGTCCAGAGACATAATTCCACAATGCTCTACTAGTCAGCGATTTTATTTCTTGAACTCTGTTTCTGACAAATGGTTTCCAATTATCGCCTCGATTTATCCAAGATAGAACCGTCCGTCGTAGAGTCTGTCCAACAATAATTTAAATACTCGTGTGCATCTCCAAAGACTTTCATCACTCCATCAAGCAATCGAGATCCAATAGTGGCAGCAAGTAATTCTAACCTACAGATCGACATTTTTTTGACAAGAGCTACTCGAGATTTCGCTTGTATCAGTTGAACATAAGCAATATTTTCAACAGAAGTCTGTATCCTCATGAAAACTATCGCGGCATAGGCGTGTTGGTGAGCATCACAAAATAAATGTAAACTTATAGCTCCTAGCATTGGATTCACTTCTTGAGCCAACCATCGCGGAATTCTTAAACTTCTTAGTTTCACTAGCTAAATAAACCAACTATAATATTGTTTAGCGATGCCTTTAGGAACTTCTGTATTCCAGCCTAGCTTCAACAAGCAGGTTTTCTGTAGTAAAATCTTTGGAAGTAATAGATAGGGACAGGCAAGACCAATTGGATGAAATATCTTGTTTGCAGTTGACAGAATAGATTTTTGTGTACATTTTGCACATTTTCAATATTATCTATGGAAAGTTTTAATGTATATTCTTTTTTGTTTCATTGTAGGCCTAATACACAGGCCAATGCAGGATCTTCAGAATCATTGGTGTATTCCCACAATTTTAAATCAAATTTAGCTTTTGCCAGTGATGGAATTTTCAATTTCTTCCTCGAAATCAAAGCTGGTTATTCAATTATCCACATAAAAACTTTGACTTGTTTTTGTACGGCCTCCTCTGTTTCTTTCCTATTCTTCTCCGCCACTGGATCCGAATTTCACAAAATATCTAAGCTCCAAAGATCAGCTAAACGTGAATTTTCACTTAAAAGCGATGTTATTGCCAATGAAGAGATACTACTGTCCTTAGATACAATTTTTCCTATCATAGTCCATCCTAATTTAGTTTCAATAGCAACCAAGCCAGAATATAAAACACGTCGTTTCCTTGTTAAAAGTTTTCCTATAATATCAGCACCTACTAGCAACTCAATTTCACCTTCCTCTATATCCGACAACACTATACCAATATTCTTGAGCTCTTCTGTCCATGAGCCACTTTTTACCGCTGGTACTATTCCACAAATAACATCCTGATCTAAAGCTTCAAATGTACAAGCGTATGAACAATCTATACTTTCTAACTCAACCCTGTATATTTTATGGAATACTGGTTTGGATAAGGAACCACCAAACAGGCCATGAATTACTTCTTCTTCTTTCAGAAATTTGTATTCCATTTCGGCAGCTGCTTTCTTCAGGATATATGATCGTCGTGATCCTGTATCTATCAGAGCTCTAACTCTGCGAATTTTATTTCTTCTGGAAAGATAAACTGAGACGGTCTGGAGATATACACGGTTGTAAGCTTGATTAGAGGGATGTTCTGGTTCAGATTTCTTTTCATCTTGAGGGCACATCAAAATGTCATGATGTCCCATGCATTTGTCACAGTTCAATTTTGCTGCTGTCCTGCAGTTTCTAGCTAAATGTCCAAACTTCAAACAGGCACAGCAACATCTTTTAGAAGAAGCGATCTTCTTCCTTTCGGTGAATGACATCTCGACAGCTTTTGGACAGCTATGATTGAAGTGGTCTTCCTTACAAACAACACATTTCATTCCTGGTTTTGTTCTGGGAAAGCAAAACCTGATGACGAAAAACTAATTGAGTGTGTGAGGGAATACACAGAACTATACGATATGTCACATAAGAAATATAGTGATAATTTACACAAAGACAAATTATGGATGAAAATCAGAAGTCAATTAAATGTGCCTGGTAAGTAATATATTTAATTATAAATAAATGGAGGAATATAAAGCAGAAAAATATTAAAACTATTCGTTGCGCCAGGGCATGCTTTCTTTTGCAGGTCTGAAAAATGTTTTGTATATTTCTCGCACTTGAAATGCAGAATTGTGTGCATTTCCACCTTACCTAGGTATATTTCTCCAATTTGGTTCCCCTTCTCGAGGCTCCGTATGTCGAGCTATCAATATGTTATCTGTAACATAATTATGCAAAATGCAGGTGGTTAGTATTACGTTGTCCACGTTCTCTGGAAGAGAATTTATACTTCTGAAATAGATTCTAAATTTTTGAGCTAAATTTTCAAATGCATTTTCAGAAATTCGCCTAGCTCAAGAAAATACATTGAAGATGACGCGGGCAAGAAAGCGTTCTATTAACGATGCTGAAAAAGTCGCATTTGAGTGCTGCAAAACGAAAAAGTTTAGTAGTGTTGTATGTGTTAACTGTGGAAAAGCCTACTATGCTTCATGTACGTCGAGAAACTGATCAAACGATGTAATAATTATTGATAAAACTCGGTTCGTATGTGCCAGATATCCAGTATAACCTCAGAATCGGGCATAGACGATTGCGAGATAATTTCGCTTTTTAGAGAAATTATCAGTGGTCTGAAGGAGAAGAATGCTCTTCTGGAAGCGAACAAAAAGCTTCGTGAAGAGAAAGTTGACGAAATGGAAAGGAAACATAACATGAAGACAGCTGAAAAATTCCAGGAATGTGCAAAAACTCCTAAGGTATTCTGTGTCGATTGAAACGCAACAATGGCATTCTAATCAGTGAATTCGCGGATGTTTTCGAAACAGAAACCCAAATAACCGGAATTATTGCCGAGAAGAAGACAGATGCGGTTCTGCACCCTCAAATCCCAAATACTTCAAATCCGGATGATCAACAACAATCCGATGCGGTAACACTGCCCTATAGAAACATCACTGATAACAGTGACAACCAAGAAATCCAAGGTGAGAAAGCCCATACTGCTGGAAAGGAGAAAGAATTTGACAAGGAGTCTACTACAACCTCATATCAAAATCTTAAAGACAAAAAAGATTTATGTGAAAAAGATGCTGCCACTGGATGGGTCCCAAACACAGGATAGCGCCTGGACTCTTGTAAAACGTAAATCAAGATCTGGAGCTGGCAAAGAAAACTATAACTCCAGGCCTGAACCAATTTAAGGAACCAGAAAAAGTGTAAACGGTTTCACCGTTGCTCAAAATAGAAACTCAAATCAAGCTTGGGTTTTTATTTCTGGCTTGGATCCTAAAACATAAGCGGACCAGATCGTGAGTTACCTAGAAAGTTTGAATCTCGGAGCTGACTGCACCTGCGAGAAAATGATTATTAAGAAGGATAACCATAGAAGCTCATTCAAATTGGGTGTATACCAAGGCAGAGAAAAGAAGTACTGATGTCAACCGATATCTGGCCAGCTGGAGTACTACCCCAGGTTAAATTGAAGATATTTCATCTGAACACTCAGTCCATAAGAAATAAAATCAATGAAGTGGAGGCGCTTTTAGCTGACAAGGGTTTGGATATAATATGCTTTACCGAGCATTGGTTAACAAATGACCAAGCTACTCACCTGCGAATCAATAATTTCAACACTGCCAGTGTATTTAGTAGGTCTCATCAGAGGGGCGGAGGATCAGCAATCCTACTGTAGGGTATTGGACGACTTCAGTATCTTTAGATAGAAGTCTCGGGTGTATTCATTAAGGGTGTAAATATCAACGTTTTAGTTATCTATAGGCCCCCTTCGGGCTGTTTTGACACCTTTTTTAAACAATTTGGAATGCTTTTTAAACACCTTTGATGTGAGGAGTAAGGTTGTGTGGGCTGGTAATTTCAATGTCCGGTTTGGCACGGGAGAGAAGGAATGCACTGATCTCTGTAATCTACTGAGCTCATATGTTCTCTTTTCAACAATATCGGAAGCCACCAGAGGCAACAATTGTCTGGACAATGTGTTCCTGAACTTTAGTGCTGATGGCTGGGCATCGGATATGCTAGCGACTGACCTCTCGGATCATTATGGCCAGTTACAGGGGGTCGCTTCCCTCACCATCCCTCAGGATAATGTGCCCGTTAAACGGGTTCTTTGATATTATTGAGAGAACAGGCTTTTCCTTTGTAAGTAATTCAGATTCAAATGTTAATACAAAATTTTCGATTTTTATAGATAAACTGAGGGTTACTTTTGATCAGGCATTTCCTGAAAAAACATATATCGTAAAAAACAATCAATCATAAAGTAACTGGCTCTAAAGAATATGCGTAACCATCTACACATATTAAGAATTTTCCATCTTCTCATCTGCAGGCGAGAATAAAGTCCTTCAAATATCTTTATAAAAATGCAATAAAAGATGCCAAGAAACAGGCAAATAATAACTTAATCAGAAATGTAGGCAATCCTGTCAAATGCATGTGGAACGTAATAAATGAATATATAGAGGAGTCAAACAAAAAGAGACAAATTTAATGTCAATATTTCCCCCAATGAATTTAACAATCACTTTGTAGATACATATAGCCCATAATATACAAAATAATATCAGGTTGACCGAAGTAGATCCAATCCAGACTATACAAATGGTAGGTAACATATCAGAGGAAAAATTCAGGGTTGAGGAAGTGAGTTTCCTTGAGTCAAGGGATGTGTGTGCTTCTCTGAAGAGGAAAAGCAGTAGAGACATGCATGGTTTTAGTGTTGTTCTTCTTAAGAGTATCATTGATATAATTTTGATACCATAAGCGAGGCTCATCAACCTACGTTTTAGAGAGCGTATATTTCCAGACATACTAAAAAGAGTAGTTGTAACTCTAATTTTTAAAAAGGGAAATGTTGAGGACTTGTCAACTTATAGACCAATTTCCATATTGTCAATTTTTTCTAAAGTCCTTGAAAAGTGCATGCCCCTAAGGATATGTCAATTTTTTTAATCACACCTTATCTTCACAGACTCTCAGTTTGGCTTTCGGAGGGATCGGGGGGGATCGGGGTACATATCTGGGAATACTGGACCTCGTGACGGACATACTGGGGGCTTTTGAGGATAAAAGTTTCTTGACCACAACTTTCTGTGACCTTAGTAAGGCATTCGACTGAGTCCCGCATGACTTGCTTCTTAATAAACTAAATATTTATAACTTTCATCCAGATAGCCTGGCAATTGTTAAATCTTTTCTTAGCAACAGATTCCAAGTTGTGTCGGTGGGTGGTGAGCAGTCTGATGAGAGGGCAGTCAGTGTTGGGGTCCCCTGTGTCTTGCGACCTCTGCTTTTTTTAATATACATCAATGACTTACCTCATGCTGATCGACTAGCAAGGTTTACTCTGTTTGGAGACGACACCACGATATCAGTTACCGTAGAAAATCGAGAGGAATCGTTGGCAGGGGCTGCGGGGTTTCGGTCGAGGACTGAGGAATGATTTGCTGCAAACCAATTTTTTCTGAATGTGTCAAAGACGGAACAAGTGACATTTTCACTGAGACAGCTCCCACAGGAGGAAATGGAGAGATCGGTTAGATTTTTGTCCCTAGGTTGACTTGGAAGTCCCATATAGACTTTTTGACTATGAAACTCAGCTCTAACATCTTCATGCTAAGAACTTTGTCACATTGCGTTACGAATGAGGTGCTGAGGCAGGTCTACTTTTCTCTCTTGCATACGCAATACTTACATGGAGTCATGCAAATAGGGGAGCTCTCATATTTAGGCTTCAGAGAAGGGCGGCGAGATTGGTCTCGGGCCTCGCGTATAGGACTGATTGCAGGGACGCATTCAAGGAACACCGAATACTGACTTTTCCATCTCTATATTGTGGAAAACCTGTTGCTATCAGAAAGAACATCCACTCTTATGCAGTGCATCAGGACTTACCCCACCACAATACTAGGACTAAATCGGATTTGTTAGTTCCTATATACCATCGTTTGAAACGTTGTCAGAATGGCCCAGGATGTTTTGCTGTTAGATTTTGCTGCCAGACAGCATTCGAGAACTTTCACTTGTAAAATTTAAGACAACTATAAAGAGACTGCTGATTCAAAATATCTTTTACTCATTTGAGGAATTTTTGGGTTTTACTTGTTAATTTTGAAAATTTGTTCTCCTGTACTTGGTGTTTTACATTTCAAATGTGTTGTATTTTAATATTTTAACTGTTGTATGTTTGATGATTTAACTTTTAAAGAGATTTTACTACATGTATGTTCTTTAAATCACAATTTTGTGTGTGTAATATTTAAGGATTTTATTGTTGCCACATTTTTGTGACCTAATTTGCTACATAGGTGTTCTTTGAGCACTGTGTGCAGTAATGCAGGTGTATTATTTAAGGATTTTATTGTTGTTGCATTTATATTATGACTTGTGTAAGTACTAGTGTATAGAAGCACCAAATAAATATGATTATGATTGATGAAAATCCTGTATTTAGTACTAGAAAAATTGGAAATAATTTGAATTTCTCGCACGTTCTAGTTTGGAAAATTCTGCACGATTTCCTGTAATACCCGTATCATATTCAACGGATCCAAGCGCTACTTCCCAGAGACTTTCATTTGCGAGCTAATTTTTGTCATTGTTTTCTGGAGAAAATTGCTCATAATCTCTTGTTTGACCATGAAATAATGTTTACAGATGAAGCCAACTTCTCCAGAAACGCTATCAGAAATTTTCACAACAATCATATTTGGGCCGGCAAAACCCCCATGCATACACGTATCTGGGTATAAAAATTTATACATATCAATTAAATATAATTCATATATGCAGGGACTCCAGTTAGTTTACTTTACTAAGTTCGTTTAAATCCGACTTAAGTAAATCTTTCAGATTTTTGACGAACTGTAGTTTTCAATTTAAGAAAAAACTTTTCATATGGAAGTTGCTTGGCTTTTTATTCGCTGTCAAATTGAATGTAGGATAGCTTTCGCTAGGACATAGAGAAAAGGAGTTATAGCTGAAAATCCGGAAAAGGTGACAAAATTTTGAGGTTTTATGGTTACAGTTAGTTGCGCCAAGGGTGGCAGGAGGTCGAAAACTTGGTTTCTACATACTTTCGACAATATATACAAGATAAAAAAATAAAATCTTCTACCTGATTTGCTTCGAGGTTGACATCCATTTTACGAGAGGCCTTCAAAATGAGGTGTCAGTCGACATTAAAAAGGCACCCAGTCGCCATTTTTTACAAGCTCTTTATGACCATTACCCATTCGAATTTTTGTGTAATATCTTCCCCCGAATTGTGTTAATTATTTCGTATAAAAAATGATGGTATTTTCCTGCGAATATTTTCTAAATAGTTAATAGTTAACTTCTCTTACCCAAGGATTTATGAAAACTTTATCTATACCTTCATTAATTAGGTACACGGTACACTTGTTAAATTTACATGAACCTCTGAAAATATACGTATTAGGCCTCGTATACATTCCTAGCACCGGCATGCCCTGCGGGTACCAAGTAGATGATACCGAGCAAATAGTACCGCGGCGCACCTCTTACTCCCTCCCACCTCTTGCGAGGTGTTCCGCAAGAGAAATCCGAGAGGTAACATACGAAAGATCGTACTCGAGCGAGACTGAACAGAACTAACGCAAGAACTTAATCTCTTACGACGTTTTCGCGTGATTCTATGTTCGCATAGAATTTCAACTGACCGCGTTCGAATTCCTAATTATGATATTCTAAAAATAGTTTTTTTTTGCACCGTGTCAATATGTCGACGATACGAGCATTGGCTTTGATCTGCCAGAAGCGTTTGACAGTGTTGAGTGTTGTGCTGTTTGTTGTATTGTACTGTGCGACAGAGGGTGAGGGACATGTAGCGCTTGTCTTCCCGCCCGCCAGGAAGTACGATCTCGATTTTTTGGATAGTTCTAGGACCAAGGCGCCATGTGGAATGCCCAAAGGTGAGCGTATGGTAATTTTATATAAGCTAAAGCTACATATAAATATACTAAAAAATATTTTAAAGTTGGATAAAAAATTAAGGACAGATAGACAAATTTTTGTTGAAGAAAATTTTCAATTCTGGTCAAGTACGAGCCGCATTTTTGAAGTGAGAAATGTAAATTGGATAAAAATTGTCAATCTTATTGTTAATTATGAAATAATTATTATAAAATAAATTATGAAAATATTATTTTAATAATCATAGTAGTACAGGGTGGCAACAAAAATTTCATAGCCACCTTGGGATTTGAGATACTGGGTAAATTTGAAAATTATCACTATTCGGGCACGAACCTCCTGCATATTATCCCAGTTCTCGCTGACCTGATATTCAAAATATTTGTATGATTGAACGCGCTCGATCTGCTGGCTCTGCACCTGCAGAATACCTCCTCCAACTTGGTTCTTATTAATATCAATCAATTTGGTTTTTTTGATGATTAAATTTAATCCAAATTCTGCACTACTAGTTGCCACCTGGTCAAGTGGAATCTGAGGACTCCCAGCGAGTCCCCGATTATAACCGTGTCGTCAGCGTACCTAAGGTTGTTTATGTTTACGCTATTAATGGAAATTCCTTCAGGGCAGCTTTCCAAGGCATTTTCGAACATTTTGTTTGAGTAAATGTTAAAAAGTAATGGTGAAAGAATGCAACCCTGTCGGATACCCCTTTTGATTCGAATTCCGTCTGATATTTGTTAATCTATACCTTAATTTGTGCTACCAGTAGTAGGTATCATCCAGGCCCACGTCTTTAAGGATTTTCATAAGCTTTTCATGTTGCACCCTGTCAAAAGCCTACTCGTAGCCTATAAAACAGGCATAAACAGAAACAGCGATATCCCTGCACCTCTGAACCAACACTTGGATACCAAACAGGGCCGCTCTGGTGCCGAACCCGTTACGAAAACCGACCTCATATATTCTCTTATGGATCTTTAGATAAATCTTCAGAAATTGACTCATCAAGCTGACAAGCCGGTAATCGCCACATCTTTTTGCCGACCTCTTTGCAAATGTTGATTGAAGCCAGTCGGAAGGAATGACGCCCGAACGGTAGCCCATATTGAAAAGTTTCGCTATCACCTTCAGTGACTCCTCATTCTTTTAAGATTTTAATGACTTCCGAGTAGATTCCATCTGTACCTGCAGCTTTTCTATTTTTTTTTTCTATTTTTTGATAACGAGACTGCATCCTGGACTTCTTCCTTAGTTATATCAAGCCCTTGAAATAGGTTTCTGATATTTATTTATTTATTTATTTTTATTTATTTATTTATTATTTCCTTAAATGGCATCATTACACGCATAGGAATTGTCAATTCAAATAAATCTAATAGCCAAAACATTGAAAGTTATACATAATAAAATAATGATCTAAGCTATAAAAAAGTTCAAAAAGTATACACGAAAAATTCACCCAATCTATAGAATGGGTTTTCCGCTAATAGGGTCTTGATCCTCCTCTTAAAAATATGCTGAGACGATGACGTTTTAACAGAGGTAGGTAAATAATTAAATATTCTCAAACAAGTCATTTCAGGCCCATTCTGCACTTTAGACAAGCGAGCAGTTGGAACAAACCACTGGCAACTGGTCAGCATTTCTAGTATTGTATGGGTTTATGTCCCCAAACCTAGTATGCAGGTTTTGGTTAGAGAAAATGTAGCAGGCACATTGCAAAATATAAAGGTTGATGACTGTGAGGATTTTGTTTGCTTTAAATGTGCTTAAGATTGTGGAAGATGGAACATACGTCTTATTATCCTCTTCTGAGCTATAAACACTGTCTCAATGTGACTAGGGTTTCCCTAGGCCAGTAAACCATAATCCATAATTGAGTTGATGGTTGGTCCATCGTCGGTTCGTCTTAGAGCTGTTTAAAAAGAGCCCATTTAGTTCACACCAGGTAGAAATCTCATGTACACACTGAGTAGCCTTGATGCACAGATTTTCATAGCTCTCATCAGCAAACAAAGTAGTATAACTATTTTGAGCCAGCAAGGGAAGGTCATTTATAAAAAGAAGGACAAGGACCGGACCCAGCACATTGCCCTGGGGCACACCAGTCTTAATATCCACCCAATCAGACACAGACACACCAGTAGCATCCGTCAATCAGCCTGAGTTCTATCGGTCAGATACCCCCGCACCAACTCCAACGCAGGACCCCTGACATTACATCGCTCCAACTTAGATAACAGTATGGCACGATTTATGGTGTCAAAGGCCTTCGTGAAATCGAAGAAGATTCCAATGGTCTTCAACTTATTGTTGAAGTTTTGGAGAATCCTAGAATGAAAGACAAGTATGGCATCAATCGTCGAAAGACCCTCCCTGAATCCAAACTGATGGGAATTGAGTATATTGAATGTGTTCAAAAATGTGACCAATCTTTTTCAAAAGGCCTTTTCAAAGATTTTTGAGAATACTGATAGGAGGGCAATGGGCCTGTAGTTTTCCACGGCCGACATACTGCCCTTTTTATGAATGGGAACCACCACAGCATGTCTCAATTCCCGTCATTGAGATGTTTATTAGATATGTTAAAGGAGACAATATATTGTCTATACACTAGCCAATTAAGTTGCAAGGGATCTCATCAGCACCACAAGATGATTTTTTCGATGCCGATTTAACAATTTCAAGGACCTCCTGTTCAGTACCTAGATCGAGGTACAAGGAATGGCAATTAGGATCATATAAGTGGTTTGGAGGCTTCAGATTAGTGGAAGCCACAAGTTTGTTGACTGGCAAAGAAGGAATAAAATGCTGAAGCAACATCATCACGTCCAGTGACCCCCCAATAGAAGTAGTGACCTTTTCAGGAATCTGATTTCTCTTAGACTTATTTTGAATCTGAGAATTTATAATTTTCCATGCAGTCTTTGAGATATTACTAGACGCACTAAGTTTATTAGAGTGAAAAGATTTTTTTGCAAGGGCAATATTAGTTTGTAGTTTTGTATAATAGTTTAAGGGCTTGGTCCTCAGAAGATTTAGCATCCCTACACAGGGTTCTGAGTTCTATTCCTTCATTATTGACCGCGGGAGTTATCCATGAATTTCGCTTTTTAGATGAGTAATTTTTACTCTTAACAAGGGGAAAGCACTGAAAGAATAAGCCACCAAAACACGAGAAAAAACAAGAGAATGTCTCATATGATTCCCTGTTGTGAAGATCATAATATTCATAATGCCATTGTTCCTTAGAGAGCAGGAAATTGAAGTAATTAAGGTTTTCTGAATTAAAATGTCTTTTTAGAGGGGGAGACTCGGGTCGACAAAACTCTCCACAGTTAAAGGACAATATTTAAGCATCGTGGTCTGAGAATGCTATGTCAGCTGTTGAGGTCTGAGTTACATGAAGGTTTGTGAACATGTTATCGATTTGAGTGCAGGATGAGCCACATATTCTTGATGGTTCAGAGAAAGAAGTAATTTGATCATAAGAGCAAAAAATATTAACAATATTTGAAACTACTTCACTACCAGTACACATAAAATTATAATTAAAATCACCACTAACACATACATAACTACTACGATAAGTTAAAAGGACTATTATTCGATGTTGGAATATCATTAAATTTCAAAGTACGAAATTTAGAATGATTTTCATGTACAAAAATTGCAGTACCTCCAGCACGTGTCTCATTCATACAGTAGAAAGCAGCCTGATAATAGTTTTCCAGTCTAAAGCAACTCAATTCATTGTCTGGTAGCCAGGTTTCAGTTACACAGACTACTTCTGGGTAGTTCTGTGTATGTAAACATAGTTCCAACTCAGAGGATTTAAGACGCAGGTTTCTAGCATTCAGATTTACAACTCGAAGTTCAACCACAGCAAGAGAGCCAGCAGAGACATCCGACCGGGGGGCTGTCCCAAGACCATTTAATTTATCTATTTCATGCGCTGGTTGGTTTGTACTTTCAGAAAATTTTTTGGATTTCGATGAGGCTGTGGATTGTTGCTTCCACTCTTCGCCACATAACGATTTACAAAACATCCATCGGGCCAAAAGTCTTTAGACAAATACTGAGCCTCCAGTTCGTCGGGAATGTCCAATTTGAAGGCGGCACTCTTTGGGCATAGCTACACCACTGTTCTACTTTGTGGTTAACGTCGACAATTATTTTATCTTCATTGTCCAAGAGAATGCCAGTTTATTGAGGTTTGTATACACCAGCAGCTTCTTTTCTATCCTAGTATCGTTTGAAGATAATTTCAAGCTTGCGTTGGTGAAAGCTTCCTTGATGTTGGTCCGAACAGATCCAATGCTTACTTTGCTTAGTCCACAATTTGGTTTGTTTCTGGCCTCAGCTGGCGTTTGTGGGTTGCTCAGTCCTATTAGATCTAGTTTAGGGCAGTTTCCTTTTACTTATTAGAGTTAACTGAATATTTGCTACAAGCGGATTGTGATCAGAATTTATGTCTGCGCCAGGGCAAGTTTTTACCGATTTAATGCAATTTCTCTATCATTCATTTATCAATACAAAGTCTATTTGGTTTCTGACTATCCTCTCTGGCGTATGGGCGTTAGAAGTCCAAGTGTACAGGCGCCTTGGTGGAAGCTTAAAGGAAGTGTTCGAGGCATCAATCCCCATTTCTTGACAAAACGGGAACAATCCAATCCACATCCACCAACTATGTCCTCTCTCGCACCGCTACCAATCTTTGCATTAAAATCACCCATAATAATCGTGATTTCTGACTTTTTAGTGAGATTTAATGCGGTTTGGAGTTGTTCGTAAAAGGCTTCAACAACTTCGTCTGAGTGATCGCTCCTTGGTGCATATATCTGGACAATGTTGGCATTATATGGCTTGGAATTGAGCTGCAAAAATGCCACTCTATCAGAAACCGGGACAAAAGATATTACTCTTTTTTGTACTTTTATATTTACTATGAGCGCCACACCATTGTAGTGATTGACCTCGTCATTGCCAGCGTAGTAGATATAATAGTCGTCGATGTGACATTTTCCAGAATTAGGCCGTCTCATTTCGCTGATCCGGAAAGAAAACAACCTTTCTCTGATCGGTTTTCTATACTTAAAAGTAATTTAATTACCAAGACCAAAAGCATACCATAAGGAAAATCAAGAAATCGATGAGACCAATGTTTCAGCCGTATAGTAGAGGCATATCCATCAACATCATGTAGGGCCATTGAAGCAGAACTTGGGGTCATTAAAAGCAGACCCCAGCAAATATTAAAAAATGTAAGTTTAGACCCTACAAAACACATATTGTTCAGAACTTACATCCTGGGGATGCTGAACGTCGGCTAATTTTCTGCAATTGGTATCTAGAACAAATTCAAGGAAACCGACATTTTGCTCATTGAGTAATATGGCCCGATGACGCGTATTTCTTAAGTGCTGACATTTTTAACAGAAGCAATATCAGACACTGGCACCAAGAAAAGCTTCACCTCATATTTGAGCGTGAGCGGCAGGGTAGGTTCGGCCTCAGCGTCGCATGTTTCATTTTGAGTGGACAAATAGAATATAGAATTTATGAAGGAAGTCTTTCAGCGGGCCGGTATCTAGGTATATTGGAAGATGCAGTTTGTGAACTCCTCATAAATGATGTTGCCTTAGCAGGCTTGAACGCTATATATTTTCAGCAGGACGGAGCGCCTGCTCATAGTTCCCAGTACAGGCTTTTCCCGTATATTTTAGCACCCACGCACCGCTTTTATTCTTGAAGCTAGAGAAAAACTTCAAATTCAAAAGTTACAGGATTCGTTATCAGATAAAATAAATAAGCATCACAAAACTGTAAAAAAATACTAACTTGTTTTTTTTTAATGGAAAACCCTGCATATTATTCACTAAAATGAAAGATATTATTGTTCCAATACATACAAGTGTAGATTATTACAAAAAATCTTGAATACAACAGTCATTGAATACATTCATAGGAAACATGACTGAAAGCTACAAAAAACAGTTAAATACAATTTTTCTTCATATTATTTATTGTGATTTCGTAAATGTGAGTAGTTTTCTATTTTCTTCTGGAAGAATTTTCTGTGATTCTTGATCAGAAAGATGCTTGTTAAAAAAAAATGCTTCAAACATGTGCAATTTTTATTATAATGCTTTGAAATAGCTTGTTATATGTATTAGAGATCTCTGGATAATTTTCCATTAAATCTTTCGTTTTTACTAAAGCGAATTATTTCTTAATTTTTTTTGCTGAAAAAATGCAATTTCAAATTCATGCTCATAATCTAATGATTAGGGATTGACCGATATGATTTTTTGGTGGTCGATACCGATGTCTGTCGATATCGATATCTTCTTCTTTAAGTGCAGTCTTCGTTGCGAAGGTTGGCAATCATCAAGGCTATACGTATTCGTGATACAGCTGATCGGAATAGTTGATTTGTGGTGCAGTTGAACCAGTCTCGCAAATTTCGCAACCAAGAATGGCGTCTTCTCCCCTCACTTCTCCGTCCCTGTATTTTTCCAGGCATTATGAGTCGCAGTAAGTGGTATTTTTCTCCCCTCATCACATGTCCCAAATATTGCAGCTTGCTTTTTTTTACTGTATGAATAATCTCTTTATCCTTTCTCATTCTTCTCATGTCTTCCACATTCGTTATTCTATCGGCCCATTTTATCTTCAGCATTCTGCGGTATATCAATAGCTCGAATGTCTCCAACCTTTTCATTTCTATCCCCTTAAGGGTCCATGCCTCTGCTCCATAGAACAGTACCGATAGCACACATAGCATCTCACCAGCCTGATCTTTAAATCTAGGCTGAGGTCACTGCTGCAAAACACCCTTTTCATTTTCATAAATGTTGCTCTCGCCTGTCCTATTCTGGTTTTGATTTCTTCAGTGCAGTCGTTGTTTTCATTTACAATGGTATCTAGATATTTATACCTCTTAACTCTTTCTATGGCTTGGTTATTTACTATGATTTGGGCGTTATTTTGTGTCGTTTTGGATAATATCATGAACTTAGTCTTTTTTACATTTAGCGACAGTCCGAATTCTTCGCTAGTGTTATTTACTTTGTCTAGCAGCACCTGTAAATCCTCCAGACTAGTAGCTATCAGAGTAGTATCATCCGCATACCTTATATTGTCAATATGCACTCCGTTAATTACAACACCTTTTGATTCGTCTTCTAGTGCTTCTTTCATTATTTGTTCTGAATAGAGGTTAATTAACATCGGCGATAACACGCATCCTTGCGTGACACCTCTTCGGATTTTTATTTCATCCGTGTTTTTCCCTTCTATCTTCGCAACTGCTTTTTGATTGATGTAAAGATTCGTGATGATTTTGACGTTACGGGTGTCTAGATTTTTCCTTTCAAGGAGCTGGATGAGAAGTTCGTGACGTACCTTATCAAACGCTTTGTTGTAATCAATGAAGCATATATAAAGGTCCTGGTTCATATCCATACTCCGTTGCGCAAGAACGTTCAGTGCAAAGAGTGCTTCTCTTGTACAAGCCATCTCGAAAACCGAACTGAGTCTCGCCTATATCTTGTTCTAGGATTATGTACATTCTATTATGTGTCAGTTTCAGAAATATTTTTAGCGTGTGATTCATGAGACTAATAGTTCGGTAGTCTGTACACTGTCTTGCATTATGTTTTTTTGGAATGATGACAAACGTTGATAACAGCCATTCTTTGGGTATGATACCTGTCCTGTATATGGTGTTGAACAGATTTGTAAGATGGTGAGTGTTCTCTTCTTCTACCAATTTTAGAATTTCAGAAGGCAACTCGTCTGGGCCTGCAGCTTTTCCGTCTTTTATGGTCCTTATTGTTGAATTACCTTTTGTTCAGTGATCTCTGGTCCTCTATCTTCAAGGTCTGTTTCTATTCTGTTAATATCTCTATCATCCTCAAATAGTTCTTCTATGCAGTTCTTCCATGTTTTTAATTTCTCTTCAATGTCTGTGATAATTATTCTGCCCCCTTGGTCGGTTAGTATTGTAGGCTGTCTGTTTTTCCGTAATCCTGCTAATTACTTTACTTTTTTGTGTATATTAAAGTTGTCATGTTTTGCTTGTAGGGTCTCTATTTCTTCGCATTTGTTTCTGTAGAACTCTTCTTTTGCGTGTCTTATTTTTGACCGGATTTCCTTCTGTATTCTTTTGTATGTTTCGCTATTGTCCTTTGCCCTTCGGCGTTTTTCTATCAGATTTAGAATATCTGAGGTCATCCATTCCTGCGTTTTCTCTTTTTTAATTTTGGTTAAGATTTTCCTGCTGGGTTCCATTAAAGCACTCTTTACTTGTTCCCAATTTCTGTTTATATGTCTTCCTGGTTATTTTCGAGTATTCTTAGGTTGTCATTGATCTTACTTTAAATTTTTGTCTTGTTTCTTGGTTCTTTAGACCAGAGACCTCTATATGGTGTGTTATTGGCGTGATCTTTTGTTTTTTCAGCGTTATTAGAAAGCGAGCTATTAGAGGGTTGTAGTCTGTTGAGACATCTGCTCCTGGATAGGTATTTGCTGATTTGATTGCATTTTGATATCTGTTGTTTATCAAGATATAATCGATTTGATTTCTAACTCTATTTTCTGAGTTATCCTGTGGAGATTTCCACGTGTATAGTCGACGGTTTGGTAGCTTGAAAAAGGTGTTCGATATAACAAAGTCGTTATCTTGACAGAATTGTAGTAATCGATCGCCTCTGTCGTTTTTTTCACCAAGGCCATATTCGCCTACATATTTACCAGGCTTACCTTTGCCGATCTTAGCATTAAAGTCTCCCAATAATATCGTTATATCTCGTGATTTTAAGGATTGTATACAGCGTTCATAAAACGGGCGGTTATAGGAAGCTAAATGCAAAAATTAGTTACAAAAAGTACTTCGCTGGAATTATCTACATACGCGACATCGCACTACCGAACTATACGTATTTTAATGGTACCACGTAGATACGAAATGGTGTTTTATAACGTCACGTGCCAAACGGGAAACGGCACCGTCGAAAATTGCTTTCAGAAGTAACAAGATTACGACGGAAAAAAGTCAACAAAACCGCTGGCTTGTGATACCACGAGTGTTGGACATTTCTCGATTTTACGCACTTTCACTCTGGAGTTTTTATTTTCACAATTATTATGTTTGTTTCCGTAATCGATGTCCGAATATACGTTTATGTAAATCAAAACAATTTTTTCCTCCTCTTAAATGTAGTTATACCAAGTGTCCTTAGTAATTTGAAGCACACGTAATGATGGGAGAATTTCCTCAAGTTCTCCGCCTGGGCACTCCGTCATTCACTAGCCAGTATGTACTTTATGCGTGTTACCAAATAAGTTTTAATTTATCAGTTAAAGGGTCAATAGATCGTTCTCTATTGAAACTTCTCCACTCTCGATCCAGGGGACAGCAGTTCTGTTAATTATTCTATCTTCTATGGCTCTAGAGGGATCAATATATAAAATAAACCCCTGCCCCTTGTAGGTACAAACGCCTCGAATTGAATCCATGTTTCTGTAAGCTCTCTTCATTGTTATTTGTGATCAGCATCTCGAAATCGACATACTCACTTTTGGGCCACCCTGTTCGCTTGCATCATTGTTAGGTCATTGTGTCCTAGAAGTTGACCTCCATACCTGCATTTCCTTTCACGGGAAAAATCATCATCCTCGGATTCGTTTTACCTTTAACGCTCATTTTGAAGGTGATTTAATGATCATTCCTTCTATATAACAGTGATTATTAGAACCTATAAAATTCCCATGCTGGTAGGTATTATATATACCTAGCGGTTGGAAAAAGATACTTGCAAACAATGCTCTTTAAAATAAGCTCGTTTTAGTGTCCAAGAAGCTCTTGAATTGAGCAAACCTAACTAACCTAAATCAAGCTGGATTGGACCTAAGTTCGTCGGCACTACATTGTTTAGATTATTAATCATTAAACGGCAACACTGTACGGTTTCTTTTTTTTATCAAAACCGTTTTTATATTTCTAAAGGTAACTTCAAACTCCAACCTGAGTTTTGTGTTTAAGGTCAAGCATTGTAGAAGTATTATGAAAGTTAGTGTGATTAGTAAGAGAAATCCTGCAATAAAAGAATTAAAACTTAGTCTCGTTATTTATATTTTTGTATGACGCAAACTACTTTCTTCATACCTAGGTGGATTTTCGATTAAATTAATTCTTGAACCACAAAAGGCTTTGCCTCACCCTGTACAGCGTGAAATTGCTCCTACATTTACATATTTTATAACAATGCGGATGGCCTAGAGATAAGCTTCATACATTTCAAATGTTTAATAAGTACTTGTCTGGCTTCATTGCCTATTGCCTCATTATAATATAAGAGAAGTGTATAAGCAAAGCTGCACTGAAAAAGGTCTTACGAAATTATCTGGTTTAAATACGTTTCTTCAATTCAGCTTGTTTAATTCAATATCTTCGGACTTTTTAGGCCAAACTATTACCTAGGCAATTTAATAGTAGCAAGTCGCAGCGCAAAGGTTTAATAACGCCTGTTCAAAAACCATTTGAACATATTGTTTTCAAATCTAGCGATTTAACTCGTATTATATTAATATTCCACGCCACTGTGTATCGCATTCCAAACAATGCCCTTTAAAAATTCGCGGCGACACTCATAGCGCCATATCTTGTCACAACGTTTATTCATCATCAGTTTAACTAGAAGCAGAACTGCTTCGAACCATACAATACACTTATTTCAAAACACAAGCTAGGGTCAGCTACAAGCAGAAACGCATCCGACCAATCACAGTGGTTCCTACAACGACTACCGGAAACAGTCAATTTAGCGCCCCTAAAATTCCGATCTATAATAATCGAATTTTATAAAAACTAGTCAGCCGATTTCGACCAGGTTTGTGTTAAAATTCATAATTTTAATTTAGACAACCGATGTTAAGTTTTTGTACAATTTCTCTATATTTACAGGGACAAAGTCTGCGTCCTGCGTCCTCTTTTTGCATGCCTCACGAATATTCAGGCGGTTAAAAGAGGTTCTCGTCTTCTTCCAACATGCCTTATCTCTGTCGAAGTGGTAAAAGGGTGCTTCACGTGAACTACCTCCTTCTAATGAAGAACCCACTTGGGGCAGGTCCTTTTTTTGGTCTCCCTCCACTTGCCCAAATGTATCCTTAGTTGACAGTACTTCGTCAATATTACCATGAATGAAGTAAGACTGGGAGAGTATGTGTAACACTTTTACTAGCAGCCAGACTATTCCGTTCTGCAAATAAGCGTTTAGCTTGTCTTCCTTTACTAGAACTTGTTCATTCTCGATCTAGGGGACCAGTAAGTCCTTTGACTGGTGGTAGGGGTAGTAATTGTGAAGCCTCCCCAGGCGTAACGAGCATTTTGTCAGAATACCTTGCGGTCTGCCTCAGAATTTCCCTAATTACCTATTGGCTTCCATCTTAATATGGCTTAAATTTTCTGATGATCTGGATGTCGTTCTAGGATAGATCCTTGAAGCAAGGTCTTTTGGGAAAATTTTCCCTTTATTCTCTAACATAATAATGACAACCAAAAACAATGCAAACCCAACACAACAGCGATAGGCTAATGAAAGGTCGATAGCGGTTTTGAAGGGTACTGCCCCAAGGAAAGCTCAGAATACAAGCAGCATCGTTAACCTATTATATGATATTGATAGGCTATACACCTTGCACCCTTTTGGTGCCATCAGCTACGGGCCATAAAGACGCTGTGAAGACATGTGACGAAACTGCGGCAAACATAAATAGGCGTGACAGTTGTTATAGGAATATGATATTAATGGACAAAAATTTTGGGACCAGGGAGGATCCAAATATTGCCTTTATGGTCTGTTAACAGCAAGGACGTTTGGGCCTTATTAAGTAGTGAAAATAAGTCTTGGACCTAATTTTTTTTTGCTGAAACTTGTCCACTCTTGTTCCAGGGACAAGCCGAAGAGCCTTTTTGATTTGCTGCTTCGTCATTTCTAGGAACGGCTTCGATAGCATACGTTGATTCTTACGTACGAGTCTAGTCCGTTCTTCTGCCTCTTCGAGTATCCATGAACCTGCACTAATTTAAGGTCAATTGTTGAAAAGCCTCTCCCCACTTCTGAACAATCCTGTTCTGATGGACTGCCCTCTTCCCTCTCTTTCAAGACCTCTTTCATTGTGACTTCCATTCCGATAGAGAGTATTCCTCCTCCTAGTAGCTTTTTCTTACCTCTTAACTTTCAAATACATTTCTTGATTCATCGGTTAACTTATCAGTTCTCATAATTCTTCATTTTTTTTTATCTTGACTCTAGGCACTAGAGCTACTTGAATTGCATTTAGAATAGATATATACCATCCGCCCGAGTCCTCCTGCCTGACAAGTCCTGTGCATAAACCATCCGCCCGACGAGTCTTGGGCTTGCGCGCGCATCGTAATGTTTACGTTTGTATTTTATTCACAACCATCCGCTCGCTTCGCTCGCTACGGGGGCGCAACCTACAAAACTAATCAAAACTAACCCAAGACATGCTCAAAATGAAGAAAAATACTTTTTACAAATATAAGCTTAAAAAAAAACAGGTATTGCCATTGGAATCGAACCCGTGCCCTCGTATCACAACATACACTGAGCCACGAGTTTCACTGAAAGCAATTCTCTGAGCCATAAAGACATCTATTTGTCAGAAATGTGTTTAAGATCCACGCGCAAGCCCAGGACTCGTCAGGCGGGAAGACTCGAACGGATAGTTTAAAAAAAAAGGTTTGCCATATATATACCAGGTATTTCATATGATCCAGGATTATGCTATATAGTAATAAATGTATGTTACACTTCGTCGTGTAACATTGCTTTGATATTGTAAAATAGAAACAATTCCTCCACCTATATAATCTATATATGTAATAGGCTTCCAACGTTTTTGTTAATTCAAAACAGAATACCTATTAAATTTTATATTAGAAAATCCAGTTTGGATTGGGCGTATCTCTATCCTTGTGATGTTTGCATTAGAAGGAAAGAGATAGAAGCAACAAGCGTCTAGCGCTCCGACTAAATTTTCGATGCGAAAGCCGTGCATGCGGAATGGCGAAACAAAAATAGGTATTATTATGAGAACTAACCAAAACTAACCCAAGGCTTAACCAAAATTAAGAAAAAAAAGTAAATTAATAAGAAACAAACATAACCTTAAAAGAAGTGAACAAAACATCTGTCGGGACCCACGGGAATCGAACCCGCAGCGCAGAAATGACAAGCAGAACGTCTAACTACTACACCACCGAGGCGTTGAAGGAATTTTGCTAGACCGTGAAGACATGGATAATTCCGATACATTCGGCCATTGCGCATGCACGGCTTTCACATTGAAAAGCACTAGACGCTTATATAGAAGTACACTCAACGAGCACTAGTTTTACAGGACAGAATGGGCTGACGTCAAAGTTTAGAAACTTGCAACCTTATAGCGCTTTCCATTGGTAAAACATGTGCGCAATTAGTACATTTTATCCTCGTGCAACGTGTAACTGTACGGAAAAGAAGGGTATTAATTAAGAAACAAAATAAATTGTTGGGTTTGCGTCAAAGTTGAGAATCAGACCCTGTATTATTGGTAAAAGGACAATGCGCACTTAGCGTATTTCAATTTTGATGCATTTACATTTTTTTTTTAAATTTCGTCTTCATTTAGATATTGAATTTTGTTTAGTCAGCTCTCTTATCTCTCCGCCATTAGTACAGATAATTTCAAACTGTGTACTACTGATGACGAAAATCAGTTTATGGTTGACGAATTTTGGAAATTCAGCTCACGACCCTCTGAACTAGAAGGCCTGATATCTAAATCAAAGATGGCATCGCGAGTAGGGAGAAGGCTCTGACAAGTCCTTGGTGTATTTGCATTTTTACACATTTAATTTTTTTTAATTTCCTCTTCAATAGTTTATAATGTAAAATTATTTGAAGATAACTGAAATATAAATACCTTCAATTCCTACGCCAATGGATATCTCAACACTCAGATGACATACTTAGATATTGCATTTTGTTTAGTCAGTTCTTTTATCTTTCCGTCACTATAGTACAGATAATTTCAAACTGTATAGTACTGATGACGAAAATCAGTTTATGGTTGACGAATTTTTGGAAATTTTTATTTGTCAGTTCACCACCCTCGGAACTAGAAGGCCTGATATCTAAATCTAAGATGGCATCGCGAATAGGGTGAAGGCTCTGACAAGGCCTTGATGTATTTGCATTTTTATGCATTTAATGTTTTTTTGAATTTCGTCTTCAATAGTTTATAATGTAAAATTGTTTGAAAGTAACTGAAATATAAACACCTAATATTTCTACGCCAATGGTTAGCTCAACACTCACATGATAGATTTAGAAATTGCATTTTGTTTAGCCAGCTCTCTTATCTCTCCGCCACTATAGTACAGATAATTTCAAACTGTGTAGTACTGATGACGAAAATCAGTTTATGGATGACGAATTTTGGAAATGTTTATTTGTCAGCTCACCACCCTCTGAACTAGGAGGCCTGATATCTAAATCAAAGATGGCATCGCGAGTAGGGAGAAGGCTCTAAGAAGACCTTGGTGTATTTGCATTTTTATGAATTTAATTTTTTTTTGAATTTCGTCTTCAATAGTTTATAATGTAAAATTATTTGAAGATAACTGAAATATAAATATCTTCAATTTATACGCCAATGGATATCTCAACATTCAGATGACAGATGTAGATAATTGCATTTTGTTTAGTCAGCTCTTTTATCTCTCCGCCACTAGTACAGATAATTTCCAACTCTGTAGTACTGACGACAAGAATCAGTTATGGTTAACGAATTTTGGAAATTTTTATTTGTCAGCTCACCACCCTCTAGACTAGAAGGCCTGATGTCTAAATCTAAGATGGCGTCGCGAGTAGGGAGAAGGCTCTGACATTAGAAAACGTATTAATTCATATATAAAGTACTTTTGTTACTTTTTGACTTCAAAAAATACATACCTAAATTATTTTTAATAGTTAATTACATGTCATTTACCAAAATAACAACAAAAAATCGTTTGGAACCCATATACATCACAGAAAGGAATATAATTATTATTATAACTAGTTTAACAAAAATTATATTATTGTATGATGTAAAAAATACGGACTATGGCTAATAATTCATAAATATACAGTGGATTGTTCGCAAAGCATTTTTAGGTAAAAAAAAACAAAACAAAATTACATAATTAATTAATATTATATGTTGTGTTATATACGAGGTTATATATATTTTAGGCACAGCCTCTAAAAATACAGTGTGAATGACTAGTCACTGCCTATAAATATAGATATTACAAGGTATTATCAGTAATCTCTGAAATTATAATAGATATTTGTTTCCACAACCACCTTGTACCAGATCAATCAGTCGTTCCGTAACTACAAATTATAAGTATTTAATTTTAATTGTATAATGGCTAAGAGTCTATTTTCACGAACACAGGACAATGTCCTTGCCATTAACATAATAAATTACTTGCTTTGTATAAATTGTTCACTGCAAATACACAAATTTCACAATTTGAAACATATTTTATATTAAAAACTTGAAATGTACCGTTTACAGCATTTAATTTTGGTCCCAACTTGGGTGGCCATATTGGCTACTGCTCTTCCTAGTTTCACGGCCTTCTAGTCCAGGGGGTACTGGTAGTATTGATGACGAAAATCAGTCAAGCTTAAGCTTGGAAACGAACCATTTTCGAGCCAATGTTCATATGGATTTTTCTATTCTTGGGAGAATTATCCCCTGTTGACATAAAGCTTTTCAACTACACTAACAAAATATTAATTAATTTTTGAAACATTTTCTGAGGCTTATCTTTTCTACGTATTATCGATATGCGGTAATGTTGGCATTAGCCTTGTCTCATCTCAACCCTCCCAATTTAGGCTAGTTAGTTTTACAGAAAGTTAATCAAATATAACTGATTTGAAGATATTGAAATTTGAAATCGTGATCTACACTTTAAATATTTTAATGATCCAATTTATTAAGGACGAGGAGGCTTTAAATTGTTCTGGGTTAGGCAACGTAGGGGCAATTGCCAACACTGACAATTAATTGCCCAAATCTTATAATACGGCTCATTAAATTTTAATAGTCGAATTATGGTAATGTATACGCATAACTGAAACGATTAATTTCAGTCGACAAATGCGTATACGAAAATTTAAAATTAATGACAAATGCCGGCATTCCAAATATTTCTTAACCTGCCGTTCTACTTAACAACATATTTGTGTGGATTAACATTTTAACACCATTGGGAAACGAGCTCTGTTCATTTTTATTAAAACGACCCATAGAAATGCGTATTTAATTCTAAAAAAATCGCTGGTATCTTTTGGTAAACTTCTTATTAATTATTGAAAATATTTCAGGGAGTTTGGATAGGTATATGTTGCAACGATTCAGAAGTAGTAGATTCATTATTCAAGATCCTAATGAAAAATTCTTTTCAATGGAATTAAAACGACTGTAAATATCTGAATATTTCTGAAGCAGCCAACATAGTGAATCCCCGAATAATATTCGAAATAATGCTAATCTCAATTCTTAAAGACAATCGCTTAATCGTGGTAGAAGTTGGCAACATTCGTGAAATAAATCCGCGCTGTAGCGACCTTCGCTATACCAGATTGGTTGGGTCTGAATCATCAAAGTTAGAAGAGAAATAACCGAACACGACTCCCACCTACTATACTGCTTGCGACATGGCTGAACGACGTTCTTACAACCTGTTAAGTTTTATGTAATATTTAGAATATTTATATATTTTGTTCATAAATATATTCGTAAATACCAGTGGAATGAATTAATCTCTTCTTTTTTTGGGGCCACGGCAGAACATTTCAACGGGATAAGATCCGAAGATCTTGCTGATTGATGGTCTCCACCTATGTGGACATATGTCGTCAAGGTATTGAAGAACAGACTTTCGTAGCTTGTTCTTCTTCACGGGATTGAAACATTATTTTTCAAGTAAGATGCTCCCACCTATGTAAAAACATTTCATCAACAGAGCTTTCTGAATATGTTTTTCTTGATGATATTTCAAATATCTTTCCGTCAGTGAAATTATTTTAGGGGGATATTATTGCGCTATGAAGCAAATATCTAGCGGTTTCTGGTATGGCCTTTCCCGTTCAACTGCTTGGAAACATTTCTTCTAACTTCTTTTTGAAAGAGTTTTAAATGTCTCCCTCCAGTGAGATTATTTTCGAAGAAATTCTGCTCTTCTGCTGGTCTTCTTCGCCTCCTCTGCATTTATGTGAACACATTTCATCAAGTGCTGACGCATTAGTCCTTTCGGAACATGTTTTTCATGAAAAAATTTCAAATATTGCTTCATCAGTGAGACTGTTTTAGGAGGATAAGGTAAGTGTTGTAGATTCGATCTTGGTCGATTTTCTAAACAAACAGAGACTGCGCGTATGGGCAGTATAAATTACCATAGCATAGGGGCTAGTTCTAAAGTGATTTTGAAAATAAAACAATTTAATAGTCAAATTATAAGAATATTTTAAAATGATATTTTACTTGAAAAAACTTAAAGCTCATAAATAAACAAATATAAAAATTTAAAGTATTTAATTGCGACGGTACTAGAATATAGACAGTTTCTGTCAGTGCTAGGTATCGACTTCACTCCATATCAGAATAACAATACTTATAAAGACCAAAGAACTGCATACACAATTATAATCCTAACAAAGTATATGGTTATAAATACAACCTTGCATATAAACCCAGTTAAATGTTCCTACGAAACCACTCAGTGTGACCTTGATTAACTGAGATATCGCTGAGATGAAATACAGTAATATACAATTAATAATAAAAGGATAATTAATATTACCTTAATGTCCACAATAAGCTACTATGTACAACATATTCACCAATTGACGAGCAACGTTCAACCGTTCCAACACAGGGAAAGTCACTTAAAAACACTTACTAAGTCTCTCCTTAGCTTCTACATACAATGTACTTCAACTTCTTGCAAATAAGAATGACTCAAGTTGGAGTGAATGGAAAATATGAAGTAATATGCATAAATAACTCCTGTTGGTAGTGCAATGGCGTCGAGAGTTTATTTTACCTTGCAGAGTAAATTGCACTGGAAAACATCACACTGTATGAGTGTGTAAGAGAAAACTGCAATTAAAGAAGATAGCATGACATGGATGCTTTTCTAAAAATGCGGTTTTAATACACGCAAGAAAATGGTTGTAAAACACGCTATGCTGGTCGCATAGGTAGGCTACACTCCGAGAAATGGAAATAACACTTATGGGAAACTATATTATAATAAAGCAGAGAGAATATTGGCCGAGTGCCAAAAACGCCGGTTACCTTTCGGCTTTTGAGAGAGAGTGACTGTAAACGAGTGAGTTTACTTACATGGCCGAGTGGCTTACTATAGCGTCTTACTTGTGAGAGAATCAGGTAACAACTTCCAAGGCCGAGTACCACGGAGAGCGCGGACTATCGTGACTGACTTGGAAGAGAGTCGGGGAACAAGGCTCTTCAAGAAGGTGACGACGCGTTCTTTCTCCCTTGGGGCGTGAACATATTATTATCCCCACTACTGACATATCACTCCCGTAAAGGGCAAATAACGTAAATATAGAGATGTACAAAAACTTATTATCATCGGTTGTCTAAATTAAAAGTATGAATTTTAACACAAACCTGGTCGAAATCTGCTGACTAGTTTTTATAGATTATAAATTATAGATAGGAATTTTAGGTTGGGTTAGTTGACTATTTCCGGTAATCACTGTAGGAACCACTGTGATTGGTCGAATGCGTTTCGGCTTGTAGCTGACCCTAGTTTGTATTTCGAAATACGTGGATTGTATTGTTCAAAGCCGTTCTGCTTTTAGCTATCTAGCTAAACTGATGCAGTGGATTAACGTTGTGACAAGAGATGGCGCTAAGGGTGTCACCGAGAGTTTTTAAAGGGCATTGTTTGGAATGCGATACACAGTGGCGTAGAATATTAATATAATACAAATTAAATCGCTAGATTTGAAAACATGTTCAAATGGTTTATATCTTGACACATTAAGCAGCCGCATTTCAAAAATCTAGAATAAAAACTACGTATACTTTATATAAAACGTTTATTTCGTTTCAGGTCGTCAATTTTATATCTGCTAATATGTTTAAGCCTCCTAGATATCGTTTTGATCCTAAATAAATGTTTTTTAATAATTTAAAAAAAAATAGTGCACTTAACCCCAAATCTTAGATATCTATGCATTTCAGGAAAGTACCAAAATCAAGCAGTGTTTCGCATCTATTTCTGTATGTGACATTGTAACTTTAATAATTTAATTGTTACTTATTATTAGTTCCCTGTAATAAACTTTCTAAGAGGGTTGGCTATAAATAAAAAAATGATATAAACTGCTCCCGATAAGTTAAGGAAATGTGAAAATTTGGTCAAAATTCAAATGCTCATAACTTTGTTTAAAAATCACATATCTTAGCAAGCTTTGCAACGTTTGATATGAAATTTTCTAGCCTTTAAGATAAGGCTAGCGCCAATTATGATAATTCCTTGGCATTTATTATTCAGGGCTTTTAAAATTATGATGTAAATTTAAAAAGTTTTCAAACCGTATACCTGTTCGTAGGAACATCTGGGCATTCTTTCTAAAAATGCATAAGTAAGCTTATAACCTTCTATTGAGACTATTTTAACATCTGGAGTTCATCTTCAAAACTATATTCCAAATCATCGGCCGGATGAGGCCATTTCCTGTTATTAAAATCTTCACTTTTTGGGTTAATCTGTAGGAATGCAGTTTCCTGGAGACAAATTCCAGTAGTAGTAGAAAGTGAAGGAGAATTCTTAACAACTGTTTTCCCTAAAATTAGGATTTCTTTGAATGATCCGAAATTTCTTTTTGTTTTCGTTTCCTTTCTTTGATTTAATTTTATCTTTTCGTTTTTGTTTCCTTTTTCTCTTTGTAACAGTCTTTCCAGTTTTCAGATAAACACAAACTCAGAATCTTTTCCTTTAATTTTGTTTTTTTCTTCTGAACTAATAGGAAAGAACACTTTTAAAGGGTGAAGGTATTCCTTTGGGCGAATTTGTATCTGTATTTCTTATAATAGAATTTTGTGGTGTTTTTTCAATATTTTCTTTGACGTCTCTATTTTTCTAGTGTTGCCATTCTTATCACTCATTTATCTGGGATTTCTTCAATATTTTCTTTGCCTTGGGCATTTCTTATAATATTATTTTCGTGGGTTCCTTCGATATTTTCTTCACCGTCTATGTTTCCCACCATGGTTTTCTCTCTGGTTGGCGTAAATGGTAAGTACATTTTGACTTTTTCAATAATCAGGTTCTGATTACTCTCTTGAGTAATTTCTTTGTCATTTATATTCTTTCCAACAGATTCTTCTGGCAAAATTGCAAAAATGACTGACTGATCGTTCTTGTAATTTTTTTTTAAATCGGTTTAGTATTTCCTTTGTTAAGTATTGCAACATTATTGTTGTCAATTTTATAAGAGCCTTCGTCCTTTTGTTTTACAATTTCATTATGCAAGAAAATATCTAGTGATTCTTTAGTTTCTTCTGTATCAAATTCGTTGATTTAATCTCCTTTCAAAACAATACAACCGTCGACTATCATCAGAACATTATTTGGTATTTCTTCATTCTCTGCAACTGTATTTCCTATTATGATCTTTGGAATCGTCATTTCATTTGCATGCTTTTGTCTCCTTACACTTTGCATGCATTTG